>VYZW01018493.1:9881-68349 GCA_013401315.1 Balaeniceps rex | reverse complement strand
GAAAAGTAACTCTAACTCAGCTGAAACCAGGACAAGCCTTTCAGTTTCAGAGTAACAAATAACTGTATACAACAGACAGACCTGACAAAGATCTCTTAACATTATAACATTGTCAACTGCTTCCAGTCTGTTCATTCCCTTATTCTCAAAATAGCTACTTGTTCAACCTTTTGCATATAGGAATGAAATAAATTAGACAGATATGCTGCTATTTATACTACTGGTGCCAGACTGAGCATTGCTGTATTGTCCGTCCTTTCACAGTAGAGACAAAAATTCAAACTATTTGCATGTGTACTTTACTGCCACTAAATTAATTCCTTCCTACCTCCTCCCTAATTACCTTATGGAACTTAATAGTGACATTTACTAACTAGTTTATAGTCATCAGTAGAGAAAAGCATGGTGCTGTTTTACAGTTGTCTAATTCTTTGAAGAGTAAATCCAATTCCTATTTAAATCAATGATTCACTCACTTCAGTGGAAGAAAAATCAGGCCCTTAATCAGCAAGGAAGTGTAGTGTCAGTCATACTATGCAAGACCCAAACCATCAAAAGCATGTAAATGATCAAAAAAGAGTTTCTATGTTTAGCCTGCCCCACTTTATACATAATGAATAACTAGTTGGTGTATGATTTAGTCTTAAAATATTTTATTAAGCACAGATAATACTGCAGAAATCCAGGTAATAACTTTAGAGAAAAAGCTAAGTTAAAATGAGTTACTATAAATATTGCACTTAGAATTCTTACTTTACACACACAACTCCTTAAAAAATTGGACAATTATAAATTAACAGCTTCCAAGTAATTGGAATTTGGTTATGTTTGACATCAGATGGTTGTGCTGCAAATCTTCGGCTTTAAGACTTAGGAGGATCTGTTCTCGTCTTGATAGGTACACGTAACGGATGCCACTTTGTGCCAGGGTGTGCTTAGGTGGATGAGAGGGAAGAAAGGTTGAGCGTGGTCTTAGTGTTGACAGTCAGCTGTATGTTCATGACTTACAGTAAGTGAAAATTATTTTTGAAGAGAGATGATAGAATGTAGCTGCAGAGTTTAGTTTTGACATGTTTTGTTTTTCAAGGCATTTAGCATCTTTGAGTTCTTAGTCTTAAAACTCATGACAAAGCTGTTGGGAAAGACTTTGCCTCTACCATCTTCTTCTACCTGGCCCATGATGATGTAGTTTAAACCTACAAAGGAGAGCATGTTATTACAAGACAGAAATCCGGGAAGTGATTTGGTAAGTACAGTTCTTTATCTGTGGTCTCTATTCATTAGCAATGCCTTCTAACATTTTTTCCTTCCTACCTAAAGCATATACTTCCTTACCCATCTTTGCCATGCTTGTTACGCAATAAAGTACTTAGCTATATATCTACTTGATTTTTACATAACTGTATCTACTACATAATTAAATATATAGGAGATAGTCATTAAATGTAGACTGTCAAATGAGTCTGAAAGACATTAGAAATGTAGTATAAACACTGGGTAACTTAGCTACTAATACCCAAAGTGGAATGTGTCTCATGCATTTTGGATATTTTCTCATTTGCTCAGCTTGTAGGATAAAGCACTTAAGGGATAATGCACTCAAGTCTTTTCATTCTCTTTTCCTCCCCCAAAGACATAAACGTTTTCTAGATATATAGAGAGGCAGGCAGGCAAACAAGGTGGACTTCATGTGTGATAAGCCCTGGCTTTGGAGAAATCGGATGGATTTGCGTATTTTTATGGCTTAGAAGGGTTAGAGGTTTGCAAGGCCTTAGGCTGGAAGGAGTGGTGTTATAGGGGTATAAGCAGAAAAGTTTAGATATTAAGTAATGGCTATTAAATAATTCATGTCGATTTAGGTAAAGAAACAGAAGTGTGTGGTTTGGAGCCAGAGGCCTGCCTAAAAGGAGACAATTTGTTCCACCAAGGATATTGTTATGTCTCCCAGACAGGTGTCTAGTTTCCAGAGAACTAAAGGTAAAAGAGAAAGATAGTTTCTGACAAGGATTTTTCACTTTGGTACTGCCCACTTTGAATTAATATGCTTAAATACCAGTAGTATCCTGAATGTTATCAGGGGTTTTTTGATGCTTATTAAATTATTTTGACTGTTTCCTGCTATGGTTCCATTTATGTTCTCCTGTTCTACCTGTTTACTCAGGAGACAGAGCTGAAAACTGTTTTATATTTTACTTAGTTACTTCAATGAAACATAGTCTCAGTATTTCTTGTAACACCATATAGGTACCCCTTGTTACATTTAACTGGAAATTATCTTGGTAGATCTACTCTGTATAATACTGTTTAAGATAGCTACAGAATACTGGTTGTTTGCAGATACAGAGTGGGCTTAATACTACTACTATTTCTACAGTAAAGATGAAAATATCTGTAGGAGAGAAGCAACAGGGAAATGTTGATTTTTGTCATTTGCTGTGACATACTGCTCTTCTAGGTTTAGCATACTGTTGTTTTTCCCTTCTGAACAACTGTGTATGAAAACTAGCTCCAAAATACATACATGTAAAAACAAAATCCAACTGAGCTTTATTTGAGAGAACCAAATCGGATTTTACTTTATATCACGTGGGTTTAAAAAAAAATAATTTTTTTTTCAAACTCCTTTGATCTAAGTGAGTCTAATCCTTTGTAAGTAAAACTTAAAAATGCAATATAAACCTGGATGATTACTTATTTTTCTCTTAAACTGATTATAATATTAGTGCTGATTATAGAAACAATTACTGTAATTCTACTGATTTTTGTGGTCATATTTCAAATAGCAGTTTTCAAAACTGTTATCTTTTATAAACACGCAAAGCGGTTATTTTTGTGTACTTACCTCTTCTGATGAGAGGACACTGCTTACATACAACAATAATCTTGGCACTCATACTCTTGCCGGCTTGTTGAATTGCTAAATTTCCCTCCTTATATACATTAATGATTGATATTGTTGCATGCAGACTGCCAGCCCGTGTTATTGCTGTGATTACAGTTCCAGTTATTACTAGAAGAAAAGACATTTGATACATTTTTATCATTTTTTTGACACAAATTTTGAGGCATCATAAAAACTGAATAAGTATATTAGTCCATAATAAGGAAACAAACAATACTGGAAACAGTTACTGAAAATGTGGGTATCACCTGTAATAGATGACTCACTACGGACAAATTTTGGTGGCACCAAATATAAAACTGTTCTTGGAATGTATCAGTCTCTTGCAAGCCCAGTTCTAGGCTTTGATAATTTCAATTAAACAGTACAGTTTGATACTACTTTTGATGACTAATTTTAAAACAGAGGAGAAGTTGAATAGAAAACATTCTAGCCAAAAGCTGAATTCCTAGCTCTCTGACACTCTCAAATGAGTAGCAGGGAATAGTTAATGCCCTAGGAGCTAGATTTTGATCTGTCTGGGGCCTGATACTGATACAAATTTGCCAATTTCAGCTAAATTTAGACTACAGATTAGAACATCATATCTCCCAAAGACCTCTCTGTATGAAAATAAAGATACCATTTTTTCCCTAGGATGACTAGATTAATTTGTAGGCCATCTTTATTTATCAAAAGGGAATGGTAAATGGCATTAGCAATTTTTTTCTTCTCAGATCACCTTCTGTAAATAAGCTGTTCTATCCTAGGATCAATTAGATCTTCAGTTATGAAGTATGTGCAGTTGGATTTATTTTAGAAATCTGCATAATCCACATTTTGGGTTAGGCATTTGTAAATTTGTGCATTATGTTCGTTTCATCCAGAGCTTTTAATTAAACGGGAATGTTCAAGTTCAATCAAAAGAGAACTGTGGATGTTAAAATGCTGGGTACTGCAGTTATATTTCTAGAAACAACAAAAATGAAATGCATGATGAAAGAGAAATAGCTCTTATTTTCTAAATTCATAAAGTCAGCAAATAAACTTGGAATAAATCGTATTCTACAAAAAGCACACTTTCTGTTCTTACCTTAGGATGCACTTGCATTCACAGTGCATATAAAATATTTTTACTCTTACTTATGCCATGGAAAAGACTGAAAAACTTCAAGTGTTTGACAAAAGGTGAGAGTGAATGTGATTTATTACCCTGACACTAGAGGAAAAAGAACAAGTTTTATGTAGTGTCATTTACCATCAACCACAAGAGCTGAGATATGGTCAGAAGAGGAGACCTTCCCCCCCCCGACTTCTTTTGGGTTTGTGCCAGCCTATGCTGTTTGCAATTTAAAAGAGGCTGGTGGTCAGGAGTGGTAAAGGGTTGTGCTGCAGTGACTCCATTCTGCTTTAGGGTACAGCCACAGCCCTCTGTTGTTTTTCAGCAAAATGATGCAAAGCTGCCCCCACTGCCCTGAAACAGCAGATTTCCTCAAATCTCATGGGATTAGCTATAGAGTTAGATTAAAACAAACAAACAAACAAAAAGGGGGGGAAGGGAGAAGGAGTTGTCCCATCAAATTTTTAGGCATGTTACAGGGGATTAAAAAAACTTCCAGTACTCTGAAACGTAACTGAATAAATCAGCAATGATAATGCCATCCAAATATACAGCAGACATAATTTTTCCTGAGCGATTTGTGTTTGTGTATGGAAAGCAGTGCTCGTAAGCTTCCATGCCTTCTAACTTCTTTTAAAAATATTTTGGAAGTCTATAAACTGAATTGTGGAATAGTCAGCAGGTACAGCATAAAATGTGTATTGGCTGGTTACAGACAAACGAGATGACAATACAGTAATTGAATCAATACTTCCTGCAGGAGGTTGTCTTACATTGTCATGTGCTTTGCAGATTGAGAAAGTATGTTTGTTTGAGACATACGTGCAGTGACTATTTCGGAATATCTCCAAGAATGTATTGAGTGAAACGCAGATACTAATGTCAGATACACACATAAGATGGTGTGAAAATATAGCCTATATATTGATAATAACTCAGAACTACATCTGGTAAAGTTCCTATGAGTCTAAAAACACAGCGCCAAGTGAATAATTAAAAAGAAACAAACTTTGCTTCCTTACCAAAGTTGCTTGAACAATAATTGCTTTCAAGAGTCCCGCTCCTCTTACACTTCTGCTGGCACAGGGCAACTGTAGGTTTCACAACTTTTTGAAGAGCAAAAAGTAAATTGAGATTGAAATGAGGTATTTGATACAAATGCAAAGCAGTATGTTTAAAAAAAAGAAGAAAGATGAAGAATCCTGATGTATACATTAACTAGATCTGGTATGGCAAGGGATGAACACCACAATAACAATGTTCCTTTTCTCTGCCATCACCTCCAATCATCATCTTTTCACATGTGTCTCAGCTACGTATCTGTTCTAATGACCTTATAGAATGGGGTGTTACAGAAAATTTACATTTGATTGCAGTGTGATTTTACATATGTAACTTATTTAGTGTTGTTGCCTGTTGCCATACAGCCCTAGTAGTACCCTTGAAGTATCGTAACATTATATTACAGAAGAGATCAGAGCTCAAATTCCTGACTCTCTTTCTAAATTTTTCACATAGCTTCATGACATGTAGTAGTGTATAATTTTTACTGATGACATTTTGAAACACAACGTAGTGTTTGAAGTGTCCATTTAATATTAGGAGTTGACATTTCCCTTCTGACACAGAATGCTTTTTTTAATAAACAAGTGAATACACTTTGTATTTTTTTCCTCCTTGGGTGAATGTTAATAGTCTGTGTACTTTACTCAGCTAACCCTTTCTACATAACATGTCGGGATGCAGTATTTTCAAGGCTTTCATGTCCTTTTCAAATTTGTTTGGAATTGGTCAATGACATAATTATTGGAAACATGGAGCTGAGACAGACAGATTAAAAAAACCCAAACCTCTACATAACCCTAATTTTCAAGAAAAACTAAATTAGTTATGAAGAACATCTTTGCATTTTTTTACTTTCTTTAGAATGGAGCATTTTGCAGAAGTTTTATTGAGCCTATACTTTCTGAAAAAGAACTTCTGACTAATTTTCCAATCAGTAATTTATACTTGTGCTTTTAATTGAATTAATTGATTCTTTTTATAATTTTCTGAGTTTCTGAGATTCAGCTGAATAGCATTAAAATTACTTTGTCTTCAGTGTTATGCCCATGACTGTTAGAAGATCTGCATACTCACTGTTTTGCCTGTCAAATCCAAAGTCTAAAAATTGGACCCCATATTTTTCATTGATTTGGGGTTGTTTGTTCTTTTTTTAGTCTTCACATGATTGGTATTCAATGTGACTCTTTAGAAAATTAAATGCCTCCCACAAGGAAAGGTGTTCTGAAGAGCAAGTTGCTATGTCTATGGAGACATATCTAGCCATATTCCGCATGATGTAGCCTCAGTCCTGCAGTCAGATCTACAGTCATGGGAGTGAGACTCCCACTGCCATCACTCCTGCTGCCTCGATGTGTCTGCATAGTTCTTTTGTACTGGTGTATATTTCCATTTTTAATTATATGCTGAGTTGCTTTTTATAAAGTGACTTCTGTGTAGAATACAATGTAGAAATAATACACTATATTCAGCTCCTAGATCTTTAAACTAAATGATAATTTTTCAAATTATTATTTCAAATTACAGTTAGTGCTTGGCAAGTTGCCATGCCATTTAATTAGTTTTCCTGCCTCACACCGTCAGTTGCTAGGTCAGGCAAGTACCTCCTATCTCAGTGCTACATGCAGCACAAAACCTAAGAATTTAATGTTCCTTGAGTCTTTCAATTCAGTGTCCGTAGCAGGAAGATAAGAAATGGAGCAGGTAGATGAGTCACAGGTGCATGCCAGTATGGTAGCTGCCAAAAATTTATTGAGGTGCTCTCATTTTTCTAAATTTAAAACTGGGTTTATGCATTACGAAATGTTCTGGTTTGGTCTTCTCAGGGTTTTTTTTTGTGCTAACACTTCAAGTTTTACTTTTGAGTTTAGTAAATTTTAGTTGGTGACTAGCTTCGCTATGATTTGTCAGTAGAGCCTGCCTACTGTTTGTACAGACGACTAAGGTATTTTAGCAAAATATGAATTGGAGAAGAACTGAATTAAAAGTTTAGTTTTGCACCATTTTACATGTAGCCATATTGACAGGCAAATGCATGGCTTGATCCAGTGAAATAAGAAAATGGATTACTTAACCATATGTATTGGATTAATCTACATTACTTTTACTAATGTATTTATTTCTTCAAGTACTAATATTTTTATGTAAGTGGAGACTGANGAAATTTAACTAAACTGTAGAGGTTTGGTGTGCCTTGGTACGTTTTTAAGATTAGAAATGCCTACACCATGCATAATTGATCAGACATTGAAAGGACTTCTTATTTCTGTCTGCCTAACAAGTCCTTTTGAACACCTTCCCTCTGTTGTCCTCTCTCAGATAACTTTGCATTGTTTTTATTTTCTAACACTGATGTTGTCATAAAAATTGATTTGGAATTAATTAGTAAAGTACACCTCTTTTGCATGTGCACACACAAACAGCTCACAGAGCAAAACCCTGAACACAAATGCAGCATGAGATATCTGACAGCCTGGATTAGTTGAGACCAAGCGTTTGAACTAAGAACTTCGTTAAGAAGTGCTTTACAGTGAAGAAGAGCAGAATTATTTCTTATTAGAGTAGCAGTCACATCAGAATGATTTACAGGTCATTATGATTTCATTTTGACAATGTTTATTTTCATCTATTTTAAATACCTTTCATTATCAGTATTTAAGCACCACAGCTTCTTGGTTTCCTGCTGGCAGGCCATGCTGTCCTGAATTTTGATGCGTTTTAAGTACAAATCAGGTTATGTGTTGCAAAAACATCATAAATAATTTGGTTTTCTGCTATAACTGTATCTTAAATCTCTCACATTCAGGTTATAAAAATTGTAAGAATTTGTCCCTTCAGTATCTCAGTAATGAGGTAGTTTTGGCAATACCCTCAGAGAAATCCTCCTCTGATCTTTCATAGATGCTGTCTAGTCTTAAATATAAAAGGAAACTTATTTGTAGTGTGACGTATTTCTTTGTAAGTTCCAATGCCTGACTTTTTAAAATAAATATAATTCTAGGAGAGTGTCATGTTGACAGGATGTCGACAGAATCTGAAGAGGGCTCAGGTGGCTTCCATACCAATTTTGTTTGATCTTAATAACTATATGAAGAAAAATATGGTCATATTTTTGCATATTAACTTGTATAGAATAAAGAGTTCCTTTAAATAAAACTATTTCCTAAAATATTTAGAACTTCTTATACAAAAGAATTTTGTTCATCCATTCTTCTATGGCATTTGCTAGTTAACTGTCAGAAATTGAGAAGAGACAGGAAAATTCTCTCAGCTGGAGCGAGTTACTGTTATCCTGAACCCTTGCCTGGATAGATTTCCTTTTAATAATGTTAAGTAGCTTCTCCCTTGAGTATATTAAGATACTCCCTTGAGTATATTAATTTTAATTCATTCTCTCAACATTTGAAATACTATAAAACCACAAAACTGTGATTTTTAGTATACTTTCTATGACATTTTTCTGTAACCCTCTGCTTGTCCTGGAATAATTAATTTTTCTAAGAAATAAAATAAAGCCAGTAAAACTTACTTGGGGTAGCAGGGACTGTTGTGGTAGTAGGCAGAACTGTAGTTGTGGGTAACTTTTTTGGTCTAAATTTATAATGGCCAATAAAACCATCAGCTGTTAAGCTTAAATCAGACAAAAACTGAATGAGCAACTCATTTCTCTCAGACAGAATAGGCCTGAAATAGAAAAAAAAAAAAATTTTGTTGTTTTGAATGTCAAAGACAAAAAGCATTAATAGCATTCTTCTTACAAAAAAAAGAGAGAGCGCTTCACTTTAGTTATTGGCCTGAATGCAGTATCTGCCCCCAGACTAATACTGAAGTACATCTTTCTTTGCTGGTATGTCAGGCACTGGTGTTAAGAGTGTGAAACTCATTCTGATGAATCATCTAAACCTCTGATTCCTGAAGGTTATGTCAATATGAGTATCTTCAAATTCTTCTGCGTGACTCATTGCAGACTTCACTTCCATGGAATGGAAGGGGCTAGATTAACACAGTGGGAAAATATACTGAAGAAATCCTCAGTATGTAGTGTAAGTAAGTAAATTTTTTAATTAATTTATTTGGTTTTGTTTAATGAAAAACATGTTATGCATTTGGAAGGCCTTAAGAAAATTAATTCAATGTTGGATTCTGAATTCTTTGACAAAAACACTAAAAATAAAATGTCTTGGGTTATTATTTCTGTGGGCTCAGTTTTTGTCAATGATTGGATATTCATTACCAAGGCCTTGAAGAGCTAATGGAGTTATTTTCTTAGGATTTGAAATGTCACGACCAAGCGCTGTTCAGTGTATTAGTTTTCAGTGCATAAACTGCACAGTACCTTCTGTGACACTAACTGCCTCTGGACGTGGATGTACTGTGATGAGACTTCATTCGGGACTACTGTTAGAGAAAACCATACGGAATGCAAGTCCAGCCAAAGCAGCACTTCTCTCATTCTTTCGAGCTTTCTGCAGACCTTGTCTTGATATTCATCAATAATCAGTAACACAAATTTTTCAAGCAAAACCACAGTTTTTGGAAAGAGGAAGAAAAATAAATATAGGGGCAAAAGAATCTTGGTGAGGAGAAAGGAAAATAGAAAGTGGTTTTAAGACGCAGTTTTACTAAAATGACTGTGGTGTTTCTTCCCAGCAAGTCTGGCAGAGTTCATGAGCAGGAGTTCTTCAAAACACTTAATCAGGCCTTTGAAGTAAAAACTTGTGATCATCTCCCAGTTTTTTGGCAGGTGTTTCCGAAATCAGTTTACGCTGATGGCCGAGTCTGACGTAACCAAAAGTAATTGCCTGGTTATCTGGAATTCTATAGATTTACAGACGCCGCAGTAGTTGCACAGATTACGCTTTTCTTGCTGCAGTATTGACAGAGGCTGTGGACGTAGGAGGGCACTGATATCGGCTGCCCAAGAGCTTTGTTCTGTTTCCTGAACACCAGGATTTCAACACCGAATCTGAAAAATCTGAGCTAGTCTGTGTATCCTGTCTTTTTTAAAAAGGCTCTTTGTCTGAGAGGCATGGGGTTTTTGAGTAATTACTTCTCCTAATAAATTGTGATTATTATGTATACCATTAATTTATGTACCATAGTAATTGTATTTAGGAATCAGGCATGTGGTTACACTGTATGCTTGCTGGTCTGCAGTCAGGTCTGAATACATCTCTGCAACCACCAATGAGTTCAAGGTATCCACTTCACTCATACTTCTGATGTACACTGTTTCTGTTACAGAATGCCACATTATATCATCTGTATCCACTGGTTAATGAGTTCCACCTTGTATAATTACTGTGTCAGACACACAACTAATAGTCTTTATAGAAAGCTTGCTTCACAGTTCAGTTTACACACCTTGATTTCTGGGTCTTTTACAACACTGGTCCTGTCCTTACTGTTTTTCTGAACCCAGCTGATAAATTATGATGAGAATTCTGCAGAGCTAGTGGAAAATCCCCAAGAGCCGTACTTTCCCCCTTTCACTGGATATAGAAGATGCCTATATACAGCTCTGCAAGGGAAAGTGACTGTGTTCAAGCTCTATATAGGATCTCTGGTTAGGAAGCAATGCTATCTTAAAACTGGCTTTCCGGACACTTCTAACATTCTGTAACAGGAAATCTCATCTCTAAGCTATGTGGCCTGGGTCTGAGCCCAGTTTTCTGACCTTATTTGCCTGTTGGACAAAGTCCATACTAAAATGTCTGTATTTTGAAGCCCACTAGGATTTGGCAGACCAATTTACAGCTTTGACATGCTGTGGGGATAGATGCCGAGCCACAGCTGAGAGGTGGTTTAGGAAGCTACTCCTGGTTGCCTCTCAGGGGCTAACTGGCACTTCTTCCCTTTGCACTGCCCTGTCAGCCAAGACCAGATCCTGACAGTGCAAAACGTACTTGCACAGCTGGGCTAGGTTTTAGCTGGAAAGAGGCAGCTATGTCCCAGGGACTGGAGGCCACCAGCCTCATCTGTAAGGGGTGTTGTTCACCGCTGCCTTCTGAGAACCAAGGGAATAACAAGATCTTGTGGGGTTCAGTTCTTACCTCAGTTGGAAAAGGTCTCAAATGTCACAACTTACAGAGTGAGTCAAACTAGGCTTTAATCGTGCTTCTGGCTTAAACTCTGGTCAACTAGGAAGCAAGTCCATTTGCTCCAGTGGTTTGGATCTGACTTGCACTCAATAAAACACAGGAACTGAAGGTATTTGTATGGAACATCACTAGTTAAGTGTTTCTAATACAAGATTCTGTTAGTCTTTGGAGATTTTTACAGCAGCTTGAAGGTAAATACCTTACTGCAGAATAGTAGGGTAACAACCGTCAACAACAGTTGAGTTGTAAGGGATGGATCTGCAAAGTCACAAGGAGGTTCTCATGCTATGCTCATCAATGGAATACCTGCCTACCTGGTGATAAGTATTAAGTAATGTAACTAACATCTGTCATCTGCTGGTTGCTTTTTTTATTCTGTGTAAAGAAAGAGGAGTGTTTGTAATAGAATTCCTTTTGGGAGGGTGTTTTTACTTCAGATGATGGTGATTTGTTGTCTAATATATACAGATGCTTACAACATTCAGGTCAAAGAAACATATCACCCATTTGGAGACCCATTCAGTCCATCTGCAGTCACTCCACGTGCCACAGCACTGCAAGGCAACAATTCGTCTTAGTTTCCAGGTAAAGTTCTAAGCTATAAAGTATGAAGTCACTTTGCTATGAATACATATGTGAGGCAAAAATGGAAAAATTCTGAATGTCATTTGGCAAAGAGGTGGAAGGGAACGGCCAAGATTTCTAACCCACCTCCTTGCCTTGAGGACTTAATACTAACTCTGCCTTGCAGATCTCCTGCCATCTCACAGCCTTTGGGTTGCAGGCAATATGGTAAGATAGTTTACTTTTGCTAGCGAAGTTTTTCCGGAAAACAAGGAAGTGATTATGTATGTAACTACAGCTAGAATTTAGCTTCTTGCATCATTTTAGTGGCCTGAATTACCTAGCACTTTAAGAACAGTATTACCCATAAGACTCTCTGTTATCAGTATCGTCTTATAGAGCAGCTTTTTTAACTTTACTACAAGAAGGGGGCCTGAAAAGAAATTAATGTAAGCCTGGAAAGAAATGTCTTTCGTAGAAAGTTTCCAACCTGGGGGGGGTGGGGGGTGGAGAAGGGGGGTAATAAAGAAAGAAAAAAGAAAAGTGTAACTCAAGACCAAAAGCCTAGGGTGGCTGAAGGAAACTGATGTTAATGTATTTCAGGTGCAGCCCTACCCTTAATTAAATTCTTGCTGAATTAATAAATTTCCGTAGGCCTAAGCTTACTCTATTCATGTCATGCTATTGCATAGCTGCTGCATGGAGAAGAAAAATCTTTAAAAAGACTCTTTAAAAAGAGTCCTACAGAATGTCTGCCTCCTCTCTCGTCTCCTGAGGGTATACTACATAACCTTAAAAAACCCAACCAAACAAAAAACACAAAAAAACCTCACAGTAAATCTCAGTCTAGCAAGCTATGCTTAGAAAGACTGAGGCATGCACCTCCTCCCCCTTCACCACAATTAGTTGCTCTTGGGAATCAAACTAGCTGCCACTTCTCAGACGTAAGTCTAGTCACACACCTCCATGTATTTTTTTTTTTTTAATAGCTTGTATTTCTTGAAACAAAATGCCTCCTCTTCATCTTCTAAAGCTACTCAGCTTTAAGAAGCTTGATGGAAGAGGAACAATGGGAAAGGAGAGCTAAAAATTACTAGCCTCACCCAAAAAACTTTACACTTTTTCAGGGAATAATTATGATCCACTACTGCTAGACCTGTTTATATAGTTACAGTGCCATTGGCTGGGTTGGGGGTGGGAGGCCCTGGGGGGGATGGGTTGTTTTTGGGGGGATAGGTGAGTTGTGGGTCGAGGGGGGCAGTGTTAAGGGGGTTTGGGGGCAGCAATTTGACAGCAAAGCTGGTGAAAGCCTGCTGCGCTACCCAGGAAAGCAGTCTGTGCCATGAGAGAACGTGCCTTGGCACAGATGGAAGAGATGGTAAGCAGCGATGCAAGGAGCAGCTGGGGAACCAGCAGAAGGGACGTGGCTGAGGGGGAAATGAGTCAGATAAAGTGAGTAACGAGCCAAGGGGCTAGAGAGTTCAGCTGGATCCTTGTACTTCAGTATCTATAATCAAAACATACATATTGAGTGACATTAGTGTTCAGCTACTATTAATATTGGTATTATACCAATATCAATAGCATTAGCATTACTAGACAGTGCTCTAATGAGGCTTGAGGGACAGGACAGAACATGGGTTGGAGCCAGGGCTAGTCATGGAGGGAGAGAGAAAAGGGAAAACCTAGGGAGAGACAAGATACTAAGCAACTCCTAGAAGTTCAATTGGAGGTAGAAAATGTCATATTTAACTCAAAAAAGAATAAAAATATTTCAGAAGCCTAGTACAGAACTGTTAGCAAAATGGCACATAGTGGTAGTGAAGTTCATAATTCAAGAAAGTTACTTACGCTGGTGGACTGTCACCGCAGTACTTCCCAATTCTTTTAGCATCATTGATTTCCCCACCATTAAACACCGCAACATAGTCATATCTGCAGTAGTTGTCTCTCTCCACATCAAACTTCTCAAACTTTAACTCTATTAGCTGCAGGGAAAGTGTAAATAACTCATTAAGATTTTGATATGCAGAATTTATTAGTGCTTCCTATAGAAAGTGACCTCATCATATGAAGTACTAATTGATTTTTCTTTCCATAAAGGAAAAGTCCTTAATCCACTTAATTGTGGAAAAAAAAGTATTTTAATCCACATGACTTCCCTCCAACAAATAGTTCAACATATGACTTTAATATTCTATAAAACATTTTGTTCTCAAATATATGCAAGTAACTTCTGATAAAGTTATTTTTATGAGTGAATGAAAACAGGATAGTACGTGTTAGGTGTTACATTGCTTTTGAAATAACTGTAACAAATCTAAACAACAGAAAAGGGGCTTTTAGTGTGATTCAAGATACGCTAAAGAAAAAGCAAGGGCAAAGCTGGTAAGAGCCACTTCACGGACTGCATTAAGCGCAGGATTTGAATCACTGTGGTTGCCAATGCTGTGTTTGCTTGATGCAGAAATAAAAAGGTCAGAAACAAAAATATTGATAGAAAGAAAATTAGTAAATAGTAAGACTAAAACCAAGAGAAAGTAAGTAGTTAAAGGAGTTGTGTTTCCATACATGAGTTCCATAAATGTTGGGGTTTTACAAGTCATAAGTGAGAACTAGTATAACTCTGGTATTTCCAGTACTGGTGCTGTTATCTCCAATATGACTTATATTTATGGACTTTTCTACTTAAGCAAGAAAAACAATGGACAAGACAACAGAAAAGGAATTTACTACTCTGAAACAAAGTCCTGCAGTATGATTCTGTCAGTTGTGTGTAGCAAGGAAGGAAAACGCAACATAATCGCACGGTTGAAACGGAGGTAATATATGCATTTAGGTTGCTTCTTTATATGAAGCACAACAGTATTTAAATCACCTTCCCATAAACTGAACTGTGTTGATTGTAGATATGCAGGATTTCTCTTTTAAAGGTCTGTCTCAAACAAAGATGATATTAAATCTTTTAAGACTGTGCAAAGAACAAGGAGACACTTGTACATTGCATACACTTTATTTGATTTACTGACATAGTAAAAATAATCTTGTTCTACATTCATGGTAATGATAGCCTGTTATCACCTGATGTCTTAGTTTTGCCTGGATATGCTTTTGCACTATTCAGAATGTAAGGCATCATTTTGTTTCCCATAAAGTATGAGCAACCTAGGGGGACTTGGTTTCAGAGATGAGTAACAGGCTTGTTTCAAAAACCTTGTCATCATGATGAAAAAATGCACTTTAAATGGAAGTACCCATCTGAATAATATGCTCATGATCAAAAAAGATGGTATAGAAAGAAGTAATGCAACTGGGAGCAGAAATGCTAAATTTTTCTGTAGCAGGCAAAACAGCAGGCCATAATATCTACTTTACTATTGTTCGTAAGTGCACTTTGCACTAATAAAGAAGTATTTCATGATAGAATAGAAGCTCTCCACCATCATAAGGAGCTCCTCCATCTTCTGTAATAAACAAAGTAATTATTGGTTTGTATTGGAAGCAAAAGAATGCCTTGTTTTATTGCTCACATGCTTGTGAACGGGAAGTAGAGACAACAGCACCTAAACTTTGGCAAATGGAAGTCTGAAGAGCTTTTCATGTGCACTTGAAGAGAGATGCTTATTCACTACTTCTTCAAAAACGGCTTTTGTCACTGTCAAAATTCTGCCTCATTTGCATGCAAACAACCACTGTCGCAGTACATGAAAAATATATATTCGGAAACTTGTAGATTTATGGAACAGGGTCTTCAAAAGGCACAGGATATAATGCCCTTATTTTTATGCTTATATAGCCTTTCTTAAATCTTCTCTACAAGCTTAGGAAAAGTTTTTAGGCTTTATCTAGAGATATTTGGAAAGAACCAAAGTAATCTGCAGTTTACAGATAAGGTTTTAAAAATCACTGCCTATCTATAGGATTGTTAAATGACCTGTATCTAGCAAGCAAGGAATGTGGATTAGAGAGGAGTACGGGAAAGACTAAGCTGACATACTGCTTCAGTTCAAGGGAGAAAATATCTGGGTAAATGGAAAAGTATGAAAGATCTGAAGAATATATTTATCTGGGGCAGCTTTTTTTATTTGGAGGATTACGGTCATGAGCAGAAGATTAAGAGGAAAGTCGTCTTTACGTGTAGAGGAATTTAAAAAGCTCGTTGTGGTTAAGAAAAGCAACCTACCAAACATGCTTGGACAACCAAAACATTCAATCATTGTAGAATTCCTGCCAAGGTACAGAGCGGATGGCTCGGCAACAACCAGAAAATGTGAAGCTAGGATTGATATTAGCCCTACAGCGTAGGGAACACACTTGTGTTTGCCATGTGTGGCAAATGAGCCCTCTTGGTCTACTGTCAGATCTCTTCAGGTCTTAATGAAGTGGTAAGATATGCTCTGATGACATCTGGCTAATTAAGCATGCATGTTATGAGATGGAGCCTTCAAAATATGAAATAAAACAAACTTTATGACATGTACATTGAAAATCCCTGTGCAGGACATATCCAGATATATTCCCTGTACTGTAAGCAGAATAAAATAATTTCTGCTTTTAGTAAATCAATCAGCTCTGCCTGGGTACCTCAATAACAAACTGCAGCAACACCGAAAATGCTACAAATGTTGTTAGACTTCAACCTAGCATTGGGCATTATCATGTTTGGTCCTGAGATGATCACCTGCCCTAGCTTAATTTGCATGATGTTTCATTAATTAACAAAATCATCTTCAAAAAAATCTGTTTTAAAAGCCTCACCAGTCACAAATGTTTTGAAAAGTTTAATTTAGGGGAATGGATCAACGCACAGAAGAGGACATACAATGCTGAGAAAGCACAGGAGTTACTGGAGTGAGCCAGGTAATACATGAGAGGAAGGCAGGTCTCGTGGGAGCATACGTGTGCCTGCGCTCCTTGCACATACCCAACTTTACATTTCAGCCAGACAGGATTTTTATTGTTTCAGTGCAGGCAGCGTGTTGTGCGAGCAGGCTGTTGATGAGGTGTTAGCCCTTGCAGGCAATGGAAGCTGCGCCATGCTGGTGGGGCGATGGCAGCGCCTTACCTGGTTCTTCGGGGCGACGATGTGCCAGGAGCAGGTGACTCCCGCTGGGTAGTCTCGCTCCGGCCAGTTGGGTGTTTGGAAGGACCCCGACGGCTTCTCCAGTCGCCCGCCACAGTACTGATCCCCTGCAAGTACAACGCACCATGCTGACCAGAGTGCAACAGGGATGCAGGTAACCATGTAACGCACTTGTTCTACTGCAGGGGCTTCTGTGGGGGAGACACGGCTACTCCCAGCCCTTCCGGCCACCTGTGCCACAGCCTCACCACGGGACATGGCTAAGCCCTGCAGCTCAGCTGGTGGCACCTCTGGGAAAATGTATTTAATAAAGGGCAGAAAATGCCAGACATAGATGAAGAGGTGGTTAAAAAAAAAAGAGCGAGAAACATTCCTGTGAACACCAGGGCTGGAGGAGGAGGCGCGGCAGGTGCTGGAGCAGTCATCCCCGCAGCCAGGGCTGATGGGCATTCCCGAAGAAACTGTGGCCTGCGGAGAGCCCACGATGGAGAGGGTTTTTTTCCTCCACATCTCCTCCTCCAGGTCCCAAATTACACAGCTACATCAGGTATGTAAGCCTTATTTATAATATGATTATGAACCTTCTTTATTAAATTAATGCTATCACGTCACGTCAATAATCTTTCAAGAAGTTCTCAATACAGGGATACAACTGGAAGGACTAATAAATTACTCATCACCTGCACTCATCTGCCCAACAACCTGTCCACTCTGGTATCATGCTAATAGTGAAAGCCTTGAAAAAGAGTCACTCAGCTGGGCGATACCACCCGCCTGTAACCTCCCAGCCTCTCATAGTTCATGGTCTTCCCAAGCACAAGGCAATGCCTTTGTTTAATAATACCGAACAAAGTTTTCTTTCATATGTTTTTCTAATTGTTTTTAAACCAGTGTAGAAATTGACAGTCCACAATCCCCACAGCACTCCACCACTTAACAGCTCACTGAGAAACATCACCCTCTCCTTTCCTTTGCAGCCACTTACTCATCTGTTTTTTGTATTCGAAGGGACAGTCACTGTGGTCCCCGTTCACTTTCTCCGTACCAGCCATGTCTTTAGAGACCTCTCCTACACTCCCCTTGACCTTCTCTTTTCCAGCATGAAGGGGTCCATGCTGTGCAGCTTGTCTTTGTGTAGAAGATGTTCCTTAACTCTATCATACTTGTTGTCTTTGATTGCTTCTGATTATGTCCTGTTCTGAGATGGGAACATCAGAATGGCACGCAGTATTCAAGACATAGATACATCATGGATTTAAAGTGGCATAATTTGTTGTTGTTGTTGTTTGGTCTTTATTCCCTTTTCAAAAAATTGTTACATTTCTGTTTCTTTTTTGATACCTATTGAGCACTGGATTGATGCTCAACTATTGTTGTCATAAATTATCTATTTCAAACCTAAGATCTCATTCCTAAGCGGTAATAGTCAATTCAGAGCCTGTTGTACTGTACATAAAGTTAGGGTGTTTTCCCCTTATTTGCAACATTTATCTATATTGAATTTCACCTGCCATTTTATTCGCTAGCCGTTACCATATTGCTACTAGGTGCAGTTCTTCTGCAACTCTTACAATAGTTAGCCCTCCTCTTTACTACTTTGATTAACTACGATGGCTAAACAGTTATAGTTTGCTATTTGCCAAGCAAGATAATTAATGAATACGTTGAACAGCACAATCCTTAATATCTCTGGCATCACATCTTTTTAAGCATTAATGTGGCTTTCCATAGAGTTGTACAGTTACATTTGTCTTCAGCACATATGTAATTGTTAATTACCTCTTTCATGTGGTTCTGCTGCAGAAAACTTTGCAATGAACCCACTTCCAGCAGTATTAGCGTCTGAAGTCATCTGCACCAACATTTTATTGCTGTTGGACACAAGGGCACCTGGTTTCACAGTACCACAGAACCTGCCGATGCGTTGTCCGTTGGCATGGCCGTTGTATATATCCACAAAATCATATCGGCACAAGTTGTCACTTTCCAGGTCTAAATATCTAAAAGAAAGAACCACCACTTTTCCTTCTGGGACCTGCAGAGAGAGAGAGAGGAAGGGAGGGAGGGAGGGAGAGATGCATCTTGAAGTGTGACTGACACCACACCAGCACGAGTATTTTCATATTCTTCACTTCTCGCCAGGTAAGCTCTTTTTGTCAACTATACTCCAGGCAGAGTGTTTTTTAAAATCATATTGGACCAATCATAAAAACAAAGCGCTGGCCATCTCTGTTGCTCTTATATTCTTCCTGATCCACAGTATTGTCTAGCCAGGCTCATATAGTTGGTTATATACCATCACCACTCAGTTCAGCTTGGCATGTTTCTCTTATTTTCTGCTAAAAAGATGCAATCATCAGCCATGCAGCTCCCTGTCGCCAAGTAAAGTGAGGGGGATGAGATTAATATGGTTTAAAAAAAAATATATGGAACAAGCAATTTACAATTTTGAGCAAATGAAATGGCCTCTCTTATCTTGCTGATTTGTGTCATAAAGTTTCATAGTTTGAAGGATGTTTTTTTATTTACTGACACACGACTTACATTTATAAATAAAATTGGAAACTTTATGGCTAATGCTGTACAACCCTAATATTTAGTTATTGGAGTGGGTATATTTAGCTTGAAGGGTGCAGTGAAAGAATTATATTTGGAAAGAATATGTAAAACTGTAAACAGAGAGTTCAAAAGAACCATTAGTGGGTGTCCTCAATACAGAAAAGAGTTTTGTTTTCTGAAACATCTGAGGAAACATAAGAGAGGGCAAATCTGCTTACATGTCTGCATCTGTGGACATTGCGAAAGAGGCAAGAGTACTGAGAAGGATGTAAATTAAGAGAGCATAATAGTTTACAAGGAGGAGAACAGTTCCTGGGATAGAGTTACAAGCTTTTAAGAGAAGAAGCAGCACACTGAGAAGTGAAAACTATTCTAACAAAGCACTCAATGCTATGTAACGGGACAGGCAGAAGGGAAACAGTATTTTAAAGTATAGAGGGACCCTAGACAAGCAGAGTGTAATTATTTGCATTCAACTCATAGCCCAGTAGAGTGGTTACCTATTAAAATGATTGCAGCTGTTCTATTTTACTGAGACACTGCTATTATTTTCTGCTTTAAATATATAACACACAATATTTCTGCAGTAAGTCCATATTTAAGCCACTTTATTTAAGAGTTCGTGAATTTTTTCTTTCCTTAACAGTGACTCTTTTTAAAACACCAGTTTGAGATAAACTACAACTAAACTGTTCCTATATGAAATTGTCAAACAGTGTTTTAATGTTGTGAGTTTCAACAGTTAAAAATGCCTTGTCAGGTATAGATGGGAGTGCTACAGATGGAAGTGACCACTTAACCCGCACAAGATACTAATACAGGCAGCAGCTCTAGATGTAGTGAAAAATGTGCTGTAGATATGTTAAGGTTACTCATTCATGCGGCTGCTTTTATGTCCAGTGCTGATGCTGATCCTGCAGCAGGACAGACTTTTGCATGAGCTGTTTTCAACTGCCCGGGGCCCACGTACACGCTGGCTGACCAGCCCCACTGCAGTTCCTGTTGCTGGTTTCAGAGTATTTTCTTTTAAGTTCAATGCACTCAGTTTCCCTGTGCTGATGTACGTCACTACTACTACTACTACACCAAAACCACAAAACCTATCTAATCTTGCCCAGAAATTGCAAAGCACACTGACTATGTCTTAGAAAACTTTAAAGCCAGATGTTAGGTTTAAAACTCACACTGCTGAAGTGAGCAAGCCCTATAGCTGGTATCAGAAAATAACCCACATGTATATTTAGTCACCATAAGGCCAATACAGACACAAGGTCATATTGTAAGATATTCTGTGAAAGCAATGTGACTCCTTGAATCACTGCTCTCATAACTAAATCTCTTATTATTGCATGCACTTGTCTTCTGGTCTGATCACTAAGAAGTATTAAGACATGGTCATTTTAACAGAAAAAGAGCTAAAAGGAATTTGGTATTCCTGTCAAAAGACCTGAATATTATTTATGGTTATACTACAAATTCTATGTGACCAGACAAACCAGTTCAAGAATGCTGGCTGTAAAGTTAGTCAGATAAAGTCAGATTTAGGCAGTTAAGTTAAAGCAGCCTTTTTTCCAGAAGTATGTATGTAAAATAACATATGCTCTTTTGGGGTGGAACATTCATTATTCGTAAGTTTGTACAACTGGTACAATAGGATCCAAATAAGGTGACCTTTAAAGGTTATCATGTTTTAAAACAGACTGAGTTGCTATGCCTACAGTTAAGATTGTCCAACATTTTCCGCTACAGTGTCTTGCAGCTTTGCTACAACCTACCTATCTTTAAGAAGCTTCCCCTTTTCCTTCCACTGTTTCTGAAAGTTGAGCAGAAGTTGCTCTATCATATTAGATGAGTTTTGTCAGTGCTTATGAGATTTTTCACTACTTTCTCAGCTTGAATTGCTTCTTTGAAGACACCTACTCCTTCCCAGAGTTTGAAGAAGGAAGTTGAAATGTGAGAGGTGGCTGGTTCTGGGGTAAGAAAAGGTCTTTTTGCTGTCCTTGTAGAAATGCATTCAGATTTAGCCAAGTGGTTACCCCTCAGTAGTGCTGATGGGTGCTCACTGACAGCTTTGTTCCACAAGCACATTGAACCAGTGCTGCTCTGCTCACACCAACCCCAAGGCACTCAGTCCTAGCCCTGGGTATTCCACTCCCTCGTGCTGCCCTAAGTGGCGCATGGGGAACCAGGACGTGGAACTGACCCACGCTCAAGAGGGAAAGGATGCTGGCAAAGCAGCCAAACTCTGAACTGCCAGCCAACCATTCACTCAATTCTTGGGTTTTCTGTTTCATGGCATAAGTAATTCTGTGCAGTGTTGTATGCTTCCTTCTCCTCTGCCCACCACTATGTTATACCATACTACATTACATTATCTAATTATATTTTATTATAGTTTTTAATCTCTCTAGTTTATATTAGTTCAGTTTACTTGATCTTGGTCAAGACTGTTCCCCATAGATGTACTGAGTTTCTGTTTTGCTTCATGACAGTTTGTAAGACTCAGAATAATGAGCAGTAAAAGACTCAGAGAACTGAGTCTAGACACTAGGAAAGAGTGAAGAATTGTCTTCCCCAAAGGGAAAATGGAAGACTGGAACTGTGACAGTTACTCAGGTCTGGGCAATATCCTAGAAAATGACACTGGAACAGGTTGCCCAGAGAAGTTGTGGATGCCCCCTCCCTGGAAGTGTTCAAGGCCAGGTTGGATGGGGCTTTCAACAACCTGGTCTAGTGGTGTCCCTGCCCAGGGCAGGGGGGTTGAAACTATGTGATCTTTAAGGTCCCTTCCAACCCAAACCATTCTATGATTCTATGAAATTGTGTAGGAGAAACTCAGCCACATGATAATGAATGTTTAACAAGGAGCCTACTCCAGATTTTAGTTGTCAGAATAATCCTTGCTCGCATTTAGCTGAATTTGGAGAGAGAAGTAATTTACAGAAATGTGTGAACTGGGGCTCTTAATCACAGTCACTACTTACTGCCGTTACTTTACAAAATAATGTCATTGCTTATTAAAATAATATTTGTCATTATTCACAAAAATAACAAATTTGTTCCAGCATGTTAAATCAATTAAAAGTTTGTGGTCTGACCAGATGACAGTCAAGAGTGCAGAGGATGGTGGTTTCACATTCTGGCAGCAGCCATTCCAGTTTGCAGCTACTCCCAAGGAATCCCACCCTAAATACAGGTGTCTTTGCAAAACAATACTTTTCTTTCATTTCTACCATTTCCCTTTTTTAAATGTTGACAACTAATGTGCTAAAATCTGCCAATGTTTATCCTAAGACATTTAAAATATTGCTCCATTAGAGCCACAGGGGAGAAAGCAAAGGCCAGCATGACTCAGTATTGTTTACTTTGAGCCATATCCGAGCCTGATGCAGTAAGATGATGGGATACCTCAGAGGAAGAATTGGAAGGAATTTCAGCTCTTAAGAAGAAGGGAAAAAAAAAAAAAAGAGGGAGGAGTCAAAGGAAGAATATGTGATGCTTCCCCTGCAGGGTGTGCCTTATTTTTCTGTTTTATCCATCCAGCTGGTATCTTTCAATGACAGAGGCACTTTAGCTTCTGCCTCTCCTTGTCACACTGAGGGTGACTGACCCATACGTGCCCTCTGCTTCTCTTCTTATTTTAACTCTATGAACTTCTTTAGGATCAGAAATTATGATGCTAAACTCATGTGAAGGATGCCTTACTTCTTTTGAAGGCTAAAGGAAAACAGCGCTCCCTGAATTTTTAGGGGGAGTTTTTCTAGAGCATAATTCCCTAAAATCATCTGTGTAGATTATTAACCTCTTCAGAAGGGCATGATTATTTTATATATACAACCCACCACAAAATAACGTCCCTAGATTTCTTTTGGTTATCATTCATTGCAGGTATTTCATGTAATGTTAATCGAAGTTCACTTAGATTTAAAGTAGTTAAGCTGTTTTTCTGTTGTTGTTCTGACTGAACACAAGGCCCTCTTCATCACTGCGCCTCTCAGTTTCTGTGGAGGATTCCCAAACTGTCATATTTTCAAAATTGCTTGGTTTAGATTATTTGCTTCGAAAATAATCTTTTGGTGGGAAAAAAACGCTAAATGCCAACTTTCTGAGAAAATATTTTACCTAATTTTTAAACCTATATTGTATATGGGTTAAATATATTTTGGTATATGTATAATACCAAAATGCTGATTGTATGTTTTGGCATAACAGTCCTAGGCAGACTTGAAAAAATACATCAGCTGCCTGCAAGCCAAACACATTATTTCTCTCTATTGAGAATGACTGTGAAAGTTATTTGGAGTTACATCCTGGGAAGAAGAATCACAGGTCCTGCCTGGACACTTGTTCCCTACCTCCATCCTCTCCAGCCACAAAGGAACACTTTTTTAAAAAATCGTATTAGCTTGCTCTCCCTGTCAAAGGCACTAGATTCTGTTCAGCTATTTCTTTTCCGGCCATACAACCATGCGTAAAGATCTGTTCTCTACTGGAAGGGCAGTTTCACAATGATACAGGAAAATGAATGCTTAAAACGTGGAGAAAATAATTTAAAATATTTCACTCCCCCAGGGCAGATTCCCAAATCCCCTGATAAGGAAGTTTTTCAAACTTTGCTTATTGTCAGCAAACCTGCTGGAACACAGCTCCTGAACCTATAAAAATATAACCTTACATAACTCTGACAGTCTTCAGTATTATTGTTGCACATCAAGGTGTTAGAGTTTTATGGGAACTACACAGTCTGCCAGCAAAACACAGGACAGCAGTCCAGATTCTTGGACTATGTGACACATTTATGTGAGGTGATGGCCAAGAAGGATTACAGAGTATTAAAAGTAAATGTATATGACATATTTTAGATAAAGCTATATACATTATTATAGGAAAGGAAATAGCTGTACAAATGACTTCTTAGCAAAGCCAGCTAAAAGCTGCTGGGTAGTCTGCCAAGGTTGTAATATAACCACAAGCATGTGCTGAACACTTCTTAGAGCTCTTAGAATAGAGAAGCTGTTTTCTTTAGCCAGCTGAAAAAGTCCCAGTCTCTTGAAATAACAGAACCATAATTGAGTTAGAGAGACTCTTCTAGCTTTAGCAAACCAGTTGGAAAGATTTCAGCTGATACCTGAATGCTACATTGCTTTATATGTATTACCCATAATGTTTTCTAAACCTATTTTCTTCTAAAGAATGAAATAGCTGTCACTCTGCCTCTCTGTGGATTTTTTCTAGAGATGATGAGATCCTGTAGTTGAGAAAACAACAGCTTCATGCTTCTCATGACCCAGATGCAAAGTGAATCAATGTCTCTTCCAGCCTTGCAGACTTGTCAGATCCTGCATTAGGCAGAGTGTTTTCAGGAAAGCGTTCACAGCCCTTGGCTAAAACGGACAGGCAAAAAGTCTTAGTCACCTTCTAAGATCAGATGCTAAATGAGAAAGCCCAACAGTAAATACAGCATATTTCTTCACGACAGTGTAACTGACTTTCTTACTTGGGTGCTACTGCAAGCTATTCTGAGCCTCAGCAGTACCTGGTGAAAGGATTTTGCTGTTTAAATTCAGGCTAACCAGACCCTTGAGTGTACCACTTTCCCTCAGTCTGGTAAATCATCCTCTTTTTAAAGAGGGTGCAGGCTTAGTCTTGCAAGTTTTGTAGTCCTTGCCTTTCCTACATCCTTCCTGTGCATCCAAAAGACAGGGCATTCTACACAGTTGGTGGGGGAAAAAAAAAATCAGCTTGGCTTAGTGAACAATATTGTCTAATAGGGGTTAAATGAGGTGGGGGCACAAGAAAGCCTGGACTACTACAGTTGTGCAGCCCTTCCGTGGCTTTGGGCGAGCTAGAGAATAGGGAGGCGGCAGTCAAAGAGCAGGAGTAGATGGTAGCACAGCAGAGAAGCAGGGGTCAGGATGATCATGAAATGCCAGAAGCCATCGAGTTCCACCCATGGTCAATAAAGTCCAAGTGCAGACACAGCTCTGCTGCAGCTTTGTGGTAATGCTTCTCACAGTGCCCAGGCTAACCTGGATGCTCTCATCTTCTTGGCAACAGCCACATTAAATCTGCAATGAAACCACTCTGTATGGACTTTTAAAATAAAATCGATTGTTCTCCCTCTACCCCCGATATATGATGAAGGGCAGATCCACGGGATGCTTCAGTAAAGGCTTCTTCAGTGCTGCCTTTGTAATCCAAAGTTTTTAATGGTAAAAACTTTATGCTGTTATAATCAAAATTATTATTTCCCTCCAGATTCAATTTTGAACTTTTGACGATCTAATACTGAGTTACATTGGTAAACTAACTTTGGAGGTTTTTTACCTTTTATTTAAGGCATGTGTGTAAGATTCCAAATGCAATTTGCGTCTGCTCTCCAGATTGTAAGGTGGGCCACGCTAATTGCTGTAATCTCAGCCCCTCGACAGCAGGACGCAAGTTTATTTATGAGCATACACTGGATTTCACATCACACTCTTCTGGATAAAGTCAGGCACAGGTTAAAGGTAACCTCTAACTTGGCCCTAATAATAATGCAACATAAAGGTGCAGAAAGCAACTGTCACAGCTTCACTCATATCCTTCAGATAGAATGATTAAAATTACATCACTCATTTGGTATGAGAGTCGTTTTAACCAAACACTGTAAACAGATCAATGTCTCCTGCTTTGCGTCAGCATCTCTATAGTAGCAGGAGACAATCATCTTGTGACATCCTATTCTACTGCCAACACCTAGCCTGTAATGCAGTCTTTGAACTGGAGTTGTCTTTAGTGATCCCATCAACACATGGACTAATCTATTTTTTATGCTTCCTTATACTTCTCTTTTTCTGTAAAGCCCATATTCTAGGCCTGAATGTCACAGGAGTGAGCTGTGCCTAAAAAATGCAAGGAAATTTGGAGGGGCTTAATTTGTGCAGGTGTGAGGAAAAGTAATCATTCATTCAAATCCCCTTCTCTGAGTCTGTGGATAAGGACACATCCAGCACTGGATTGTTTAGTCCTAGCTGTTTAATGGCATTTGCTGTCCATGAATACGATGTTTCTGCCCTACAGTCTCATTTCAGCATCAAAATATCAATTGCACCACATGCTTTCGCATGGTCATTTATAAATGTAACAACACTTTCCTATTGCTCTCTCAGCTTGCTGTATGACATACTCCAGGCATCCTGGCTGGCAGAGCACTGTTACTGGCACACTACAAGCAAACCTGCCTGAATTTTTTGGTTTTGTTTGAAACTTTTTCTATGTCTTCTTGCCAACAAATTTTGCTTTTCATTATCTACACCTCAAAGCTTTACCTTAATCCATTTGATCTAACTAACTATTGCTTTCCACAGTGACTGGAAGGGTAGGTGTTTGCTTTCAATTGGGTTAATTTAAAACAATTAGAGGTGTATCTATGGAAGTCAATGAAAATTTGCTCCTGACACTAGGCAAGGTCAGTTCTATTTCAGCCACTATTATCATATTACAGCAACCCTAAAAAGCTCCAGATAGTTGAGCTGCTCTGAGTTACTGAGTTCATTATTGCACATACGTTATCCCATATAAAACACTGACATTAACAACAAATAGCTCTTAATTGTCTTCAGCACTGATTTTGTGATATTAAAAATTCTTACTGTGATTTTCCAAGTACATTTGCTGTTTGGAGGGTAGACTCCAGGAAATCCTTCACTCCCAATAAACCCTGACTCTCCAGATACAACTCCTCCACATGTAAATGTAGGCCTGAGAAGAATAGGAAAAATAGTGCTTAATTTTTGAATATATTTCATTTATTCTTTGTATAATAGTAAAGAGGCATGAGCTGTCTTATACTTAAAAACACAGCTTAAATACTTAAAAACATTGCTAACTTTAAACATATGTTTCATTACTTTCACTATTGATACAATGTGCAATTTAACAAGCAAACTTAGGTGTAGCGAATATTAACTCCTTGGACCTTAATTCTGGGTTTACACAGACTGTTATCCTTCCCTCCTTTTTTAATTCGTAAGATGGAAAGTGTGGTGCTGTGGTACATCATTGCAAATTGCTATTATAATGAAAAAATAATTGTTAAAGAGTCATTAGTAATGACTTTTATAGTATGTATGAGTAGTTAAAATAGCACAGTAATAAAAATAACTTTTAATTCCTTTCTCTTCCACCCTGAAATGCTTTGAATTTAGATATTTTAATCAAATAGTCACTTTGGAAGTTTTCAGTACCACGGGGACACAATCCACCGTGTGCCTGCTGCTCTGGGCTGGTGATGAACCCTGTGCCCCGATTCTGCGGGTGTGAGGCCATTCAGGGCTAAACAGGTCGGAGGTCAGCTCCCCGCTCAGCGGACACCCGAGGCGCCCTCACAAGCCCCTGCGCAGAGCCACAGTGCTCCTGCGGAGGACACGAGGGTGCGCAAAGGGTCCGCCGAGCTTTACATACTGGGATATTATATTATATTGCATCGCATCATAGTGTTACGCTATGTTATGTTACACACAGTGCGACGCGGGGCTGCTCTCGCAGCGGCCCGTTTCCGCGGAAGGAGCCCCTGCCCGTGTCCTCCCTTGGCGCAGGAGTGGGCAACAGCCCACCCGCGGGTGCTGCCTGGGGGCGGTGGAGCGGCCCACGCACCCCACGGAGGCGCGGTGGGCACCGGTGCTGCCGAGGCAGGGAGCGGGGTGGGGGGCGCAGCCGGGCGCGGGGCGGCGCAGCGCTGCGCGGGCNTGCTCCTCCCGAGTGCGCCGGGGCCGGGGGAGGAGGCAAAGGCTTCCGCGGCCCCCCGCCCCCGGGGCAGGGCAGCTCCGGGCAGGGCTGCCCGCCCTCGCTCCGTGGGGCGCGGCGCGGCCGCGGAGTCGCGGGCGCTGCCGGTTTCCCGTTTCCCCCGGGGGCCCTGCCGCGGGTGTGCCCAGCCCCGCCCCGGTGTCTCCCGGGGGAGGTGGGCGGCGGTGCTGCAGCGGCGGTGCTGCAGCCTCGGACCCGGGGGGCACCCCCGGCACCGCGTACTTTGCGCACGCAGGGGCGGAAGGAGCGCGCAGCGACGGAGCCGCAGCGACCGCCATCAGCGGGATCGCCCCAAACCCCGCAGGCTCCGGCAGCGCCCTGCCTCCTGTCCTCCGGTGGCACGGGGGGGTTTGTCCCGATCGTGAATGAAGGCAGTGTCACCATCTCTGCAATCGTGTACGGCTTCGCCAATGCTTGAAAAATAGTAATGCCACGTTACATTTCTTCTTTATTTAAATTCTAAAGTAAACTTAAAATGCTTCGTTTTGTTTACCAGTTGGTAATCTTGACCCATTTTAGTAGCCTTTTCACTCTGGCTGTGAAAGATACTCTTTAAAGGGCTGTGGCAGAGCTCACAGTGATGAACTCAATACTTGTGTGTTTGTAGGACTTGGGCCAAAGTTGTTTGAGAAAGGAAATGAAAAATTAAGTCAGTATTCTTACTGAACACAAGAAAACTTGACATTTTAAAAAATGCTTACAGAAACCACTTTGTTAGTGCTATTGGATGATGACATACAGATTATCATGTCAATAGATGATAATTTATCTTTTAAGGATTGTTTTAAGAAAAGCCTGCCCCTCTTCTTGCTTTAAAGTGCTTCATCCTGTATAAAGTGCTTCATCTTCTCTTGCAGGAGAAGAAGGCAAGTCTGTAGTAAAGGGTTCAGGCACAGCCCCCTGAAGCAAAGACTGTAGGAACTAAACAGAAATTCTGCTGCGTGCAAAGCAGAATATAAACCTTTTATCTTATTTTTAGCTTATTTATTAAGCACTTAACATTCCTATTCTTGCAAAATACAAAGAAGGGCGGTCCCACTCCCAAGGCTTTAAATAAGTGCTGTGAATTAGAGAGGATGCTCTGAGGATTAAATGGAAAGTGGGTGCTGCAATTTAGTGGATGTAATACCTGTACTCTCCTTTCCGCAGTGCTGGATGAAGAAAGCAGTAGAATAACCTGGATCCATGCCTGCTGAATTTCCAAGAGTATCTGTGTGGGAGAGGTGCAGCTGCTATTGAGACGTCCCAGATCTTTGGTGGCAGCCTGCAAGACGGCTGGTAAGTAAGAGGTGCCAACAGCATTCCTGCGTGCACGGAGGCAATGGAAGACAACAAAGAGCAGAGGCTGAGGTGTGCGCGGGTTTTGCAGAGCCCAGGTTTTGTATGAGTACACGTGTGTCGGCAGCCAGGTGGGAGCGCCTGGCCTGCAGCCCTGAGGAGGGGCAGCCCCACATCCCCCAGTGGGGCTGGAGGAAGGAGCAGGACACATCTAGGCAAGGCTCGGTGAAGGATTGGGGCAGGGAGCCCAGTCCACAAAAAGGGGGCTGTGGAAACAGAGATCGTAACGTGGTCAGAGCAGGGATAATATCTGCAGCTGTGTTTTGAACTGATTGGAAGTGACAGAAATGGGAAATAGGAAAGCTAAAAAGGAGACATTTACTATACTCCATGGCCAACAGGATGCTGGTTAGCAGCCAAAAGTTTAGCCGCTGCCACTAGGTATACTGGTTTTAGTCATGAAGGTAGTGTAATGTTAATAAAAATTGCTAGATATGGAAGTCAGTGTTTACGACAGAGTTGTGTAATCCTCACACCACAGACACATGCATTCCCTGCTGCTCCTCTCTGATTGTCAACATTTTTGAAGTCTAGAGAACACTCACTATTTAGAAACAAGAAAGTATTTCAGGCCTTATATCCACAAGAGCTGGCCTCCACGCAAAACCAGCAACAAAGGCTGTTAGTTCCCATGGATTACATGTTCAAGGTCTCTTTTACATGTGGTCGCTGCAGACTTTTAACCTCTTCCAAAGGTAGTTTCAAACTTCTGAACAATTAATGGGATAACAGGTTCTGCATTACGTCCAAGAATATCTACAGATCCATGCAGCAAAGGGACAGTTCAGGCCTGATGAGCAAAGAGAGGCAGAGAACAGGCTGCTTGGAAAGCCCCCCCACCTGTACGCAGCAGGTGCAGCCAGGCTCCCGCACCTTTGCCGTGGGAACAACAGCAGCATCACTCCCTGGCATTGGCTATCCGGGAACACACCCGAAATTACAGACTACAAACAAGGCACTTGATCTAAATTAAACTGATTTACCAAATGTAGATGATGTTGCTAGAGAGAATTCACCCGTGAACTAAGAGAGACATCTGGCTGTTTCCATCCGTGGCTGCAGGGGGAACAGAAAAGTAAAAGGCCGGTAAGTAGTTACCCATAAATAAAGGTGTTAGCATTGACATTAATCTTAAGCTAAATTAATATCTGTTAGGAACACAGAAATGGGAGTGGCCTTTCTTCACCAAGTCCAGTCTCCTACTGCTGCAGGGAACCAAATCAAATACACCCTTTCATAAATTGATGATACTTCATTTTTGAAGTCAGGAAGCTGCTCTATCAGCATCTGTTAGGGTCCCTGTCTTCGCGGGATAAAACCGTGAAATGCACAGTTAGGAACTGTATGTAGGAAATTGATATAAATTAAGCTATAAAGGTTTTAAGCTCAAAACCAAAAGATGTCAGATTTACAGTCTCTCATGCAATCTTAATTATGCTGCCTTGTGTATGTATTCTTTCCATAAATGATGCATAGGTTATGGTACAAAAATAGTACGGAGTTGCATAAGCAAAGAGTCTGTATTAATGTGCACAAAAAAGGTCTAACTTTTGACAGTTGACTTTGCAACACAAGTAACTTTCCTTTCTTTTCTAATGTAGTTTCTTTTTGAAGGTAGAACAAAACCTATTTTCTGCTACATGTGTCCCTGAGGCATGGCATTTACAGGCTTGGAATGAAGAACCTTTAGTGATAAACTATTTAACACTTAAACTAGAGAGCTAATGCCACAGTAATTATAAAAAATGCCCACTGTCCTAGGGTGACATTGCCTCCTGTAGTGGTCTAGCAGAAATGCCCAGCCTGAATGACCCCTCTTCTCCCATCAGCTGCTGCTACCTCTCCTGGACTAAGCTAGTGGTGCAGGTGATCCAGGGGTGAGTGCTTCTCCCTATCAGTCACTGAAGAAAGATATTTTGTACACAAAGCTAAGAAGAGACAAATTTCCTAATGAATGTCTGGCAAGTGTGACTTTGCCTGCCTGAAAATGAGACAACTGCTGAAGTGGAAAGGGGAAACCTCTACCTGAAATGTAACCCTGTGCGACAGTCTGTCACTGCGATGTTCTTTGAAAAGGCTGCGTAAATGATGGTGCAAATCGAGTGGAGCTGGTCCTGCTCTTCCATGTGTCCCTTCATGCATCCCTGCCATCTTTCCTGTGACAAATTTAATAATGATGTTGCTGTGCAGCAGCCAGAATGGCCTGCTGATCTGACTGAAAACGAACCCCCTCCCTAAAAGCTTCGTTTCTTAATCTTTATGCTCCAGCTTTCAGGCTTCTCACCAAATCTTCTTTACTTCTGTGGAGAGTCATCTGTTCAAAATCCCTTGTACAATGACAAAAAGATGTAAGGCCTGTTAGTGCTCTCTTACTGTTTCTGCACAAGTCCTGTTTGGCTGACACTGTGAAATTATTTGAATTTAAATTTATGTAAATGCTATCAACAACACAACAGCTCTTTATTACATTTGAATCATAGAATCATAGAATGGTTTGGGTTGGAAGGGACATTTAAAGGTCATCTAGTCCAACCCCCTGCAATGAGCAGGGACATCTTCAACTAGATCAGGTTGCTCAGAGCCCCGTCCCACCTGACCTTGAACGTTTCCAGGGATGGGGCATCTACCACCTCTCTGGGCAACCTGTTCCAGTGTGTCACCACCCTTGTAAAAAATTTCTTCCTTCTATCTAGTCTGAATCTACACTCTTTTAGTTTAAAACCATTACCCCTTGTCCTATCGCTACAGGCCCTATTAAAAAGTCTGTCCCCTTCTTTCTTACAAGTCTCCTTTAAGTATTGAAAGGCAGCAATAAGGTCCCCTCGGAGCCTTTTCTTCTCCAGGCTGAACAACCCCAACTCTCTCAATGCAGTCTTAAGTGCCAAAATCTTGATATTTTCACTTCCAAAAGAACTTTGGTATTTCCTGGAATTGCAAGTTGTCCCTTTTCAGAATAGCAGTGGACAATGTGCAATAGGATGTATCCCTATTTTCTTGATAATCCTAGCATTAATGACTCTTACAAACTGATGTACCCACCCAGTTCCTAGGATTCCCAAATTTGCTTTGGTCTGTAAGCCAAGGATTTGTCCATGTTACGCCTTTAATTGAATCCGCTACTTTATAGAAATAAAAAACCACACAAGAGTTGTCACTGGAAAACTTGCAGAGCCTCCACCCTTCCCGAGGCTGGAATTCCCACTCTCCTCTCTTTTTGTATGTCAGGCTTCACTCTTGGTTCATTTGTCAAATGACAACCTGGTTTCTGGCTTTATATAAAAAATGGCTGTGATGAGTCATAGACCTCCCCCTCCCTTGCTTTCTTTTGATACTGAGATACCAAGTGCAAATGCAGTATTGACAGCATTCCCACACCTTCTTAGGAATTTAGGACCTCCTTAGGAACTGAGCTTACATTCCTTAACTAACATTTTTTTTGTCTCTTTGCTGGCTTTACCTTAAGTAATAACATATTTAATACAGTTGCAAAACTTCATAATTTAGCAGAGAGACCAGATGTGATGCTTTAATCATAAAAGTGGTACCATTTTTCAGCATGGCTTTTCTAAATTACCTTCTGCTCCTTCAGTTTGTCAGTTTGGGCAATTCTGACATCAGTTTCTACTTGCCTCTTCTCTTTATAGAAACTGGTATCCAATTACTCTTTTTTTAAAACATTTTACCCCGTATTGTTCAAAGCTTATTTGCCAGCATAAGAAAATATTAAGGAGAATGGTGCTGATTTGTCATTAGTTGAATTATTTTTCATCATAATACGAAAATGATAAATTGGACAACTACTGCTAAATTGCAAATATTCCTGTAACCAAAGAGATCTAATAATTATTAACCGGAGTGTCTGCTATCAAGCAGGATGCTTGAAACATTCATGTTGTGAACAGATAGTCCATCATAGTACCAGCCTCCTAAAGGATTGTTTCAGCATTTCCAGTGAAGCACCCCCAGGGTCCATTAACCAAGAGCATGCTCTTACAATGACCATATCACACAGCAGATGGAGAAATTGCTAAAGGACTGATCAGACAAACAGATTCTAAAAGAATATTTTTAAGCAAGAGTTATCTCCCTAATAGTGCATTTTAAACACATTGGTCCAAGGAAAATATTCAGTACATAAAAGGAACAGGAACATAAACCATGGAGTAGAAGGCCGTAAAATTAAAAAGGCAGAACCCCTGAACTGCCTGCAGGTACCTGTGACTCGGGCAGCCCCAGGGCCGAATCTTGCAGCAGCAGACAGACAGAAGCAAAGCACTTCAGTCTCTGCCGGACAGCTTCCAAGCCCCGGCACGGGGCAGGGCATCATCAAGTGTTGGTAAATGCTATTCTTATCTAGAGAGCTGTAAAAGCAAAGGCAGATCAGCTACCCAGTCAGTCATTATCCCAGGCTCAATGTAATTTAAATCAGCAAGTATTAAAGTAGATAATATTATGAAAGAAAATTCCAAAGCAGATTCCTTTGCTTTGGTGGATGTGGGAAAGAAACATAAGACCATTAATTATGCTTGTGCTCGGGGAAGGAAATATGAGAGGAGTTAGAGAATCATGCCACTAAAATGGAAAAAAATAGACTTTCTGTTTCTGGATACAAAACAGAATTATTTTTATGAGGGTTATATAAAAAAAGTCATCCTTGGATCCATTGTCCTCATATAAAGACAAGACTAGCTCATGTCTGTATATGAATAAATTTCTCGAGACTTAGAGCAGAGTCTGGTTTATAGATTGAGAAAGGGGAAGAACTGATATGTTGAACAATCTACAGCACAATAGCATCCTCTCCCCTCCAAAAGCACTACCACCATCAGAGACTTTTAAGCTCAGCTCTGACCTGAGTGAAGAAAGTGAGTGAGAGTGTGGAGTCATTGCTGCGTTACCTGACGCACTGAGTGGTGCTAACAAACTGGTGATGATCACAGCCATCGTCCCTTCAAGTTGGCTGCAAGCAACACTGGAGGCGTAAGGTAAAGGCACATGTGGATCCACTCAGAAATGATGACTGTGCACTGAGAGACTTTGTCAGGTACTGTACGTGCAGAAGCAGAGAAAGAAAAGTTTGAAAAGGCATCAAGGGTGCTCTAGAGAAGTCTCTTTCAGGCTTAGAGTGTGCTTTTGGGAAGAATGCTGTCAAAAAGAAAACTGGAAGCATGAGCAAAGAAGCTGTCTATTTTTTTGTGTGTGCTTTAATGCTCTTGTGTTCAAGGAAGAGAAAGTTTTACATTCTCTATAAATAAGTAGGTTTGTATTAAGGCACCCAGCATCAGTTTCTTTTTTTTTCCTGTCTTCTGAATGCTGTAGTTGAAAAATACAGGTATTTTTAAAGAGCATCAAATGTGTTATGCTGCCATACTGTTATTGCACAGGTGATACCTGGCACCTGAGTCTCATGGTGTGGTTTCACATATTATAATTAGTTTACTGTTACTGTTAACACAGATTGGAAATCAGAACTAAGCCCTGTGAGAAACTATTTCATGCCAATACTCTCATTGCTTTTCCTGAATTTCCCTCTACTACTCTTATTTATAAGGCTACACATAAAAAGAACAGTTTGATCTAATTTATTTACTGCAAATGTTCTTAGGAAGAAAAGTGATGTGAACAATTTTAGTTCAGCCAACTAAAATACTGTTTTCCTACTTTCACTGATAAGAAAATCCACTATCTGCTTCCAAAATACCATGAACTGTATGGGAAGGGGACAATGAGGAATGAACTCTTTACAAGATGTGCAAATGATATGGTAGCCTGTGCAACAAGAGATGGGAGAATACAAGGAAATTACCATCAGACATAATCATGCCTGCACTTGTTTTCTTGACTTGAATAGGAGGCCCTAAATTAACTGAGCAGCTCAACAGCTACATCTGAATGATAAAATGGGGAAGTCTACATCTGAAGAACTTCCTTCCTCAAAGATGAAAATCCAGAATAGGGAAAATACCCTTTCTTCGACAGGCAGATTAGATCAAGTCAAGAGAGCTGAAGTATTTGGGAGGGAATATCTTGATACAGTCATTCTCTGCCAGGTACAGCATCGTATTTATGATACAAAAAGACTTACTGGATTCCTCTTGTTGTTTATGCTATGCCGTCCGTTGTCCTTATTCAGTCTTTGGAGCGTAGAGTCCTTGGCAAGAAGGAGGGTGTTGCACCACTGATGTAAATTAGGACTGTTCCTGTGCAACAATAAATTGTACCAGGGCTGGGCAGTTCTGACTAGAGGAATTACAGTCAGTCCCTATGGCCTCCTTCCCATCAGAGTACAGGGGTCATGGAATGCAAAATTGGGGCCAGATTATTTCACTGGTGGCTGGAACTCAGCTATCTGCCATGTGCATTACAATGGTACGTTTACTTTTTCTAAATGCTGAATTACTGCCCTGGGAGATGCACACATGCGTTCCGGGCCAGAATTTGGAGTTTAGCCTAATATTATGTTTTTTAAACGCATCTGGGATCTATTATGTTGCTGGGTAATGATTTTCACAGAATCATCATTACTTAACATGTAAAGAAATATCATTGTCAGTATCAGTCTCAGCATGGTATTGCAGAGCAACACATCTGGACACTAGATAAGTGCTTCTTGCTATGGGCAAAATACTATAGGTCATTAAAATGCTAAAGTATTAAGGCCAAAAGTTATAAAAAATGGATGGAACCTGTATGGAAATTTGAGGAGCTGAGTCCAGAGGCTTCCAGAAAGTAGCAGTTTTGTTTACAAAATGTGTCACAAAAGTAACCTAAACACTGGAAAAGCATTAGAGAAACAGCATTATAGGCTGAAATTAGATATATATTTGGTATAAAAATGCCTCAGTGTTTTTAGGGTTATATGGAAACAATTGCATGAAACTTCTATGCAGTTCTAACTCAGCAACAGTCCCTTAGTACTTTAGGAATCAAAAGTGCAGGGCCAGAATCAAGCAGCAGTTTATCTTTTTTGTATTCCAGGAGTTACTTGTTTTAATCTTTTCAAGAGCCTCAGAGTACTTTGGTTTTAACAGTCTCTGAGGAAATTTCCCATATCCACTGCACAAAATAAAGGCCAGACTGAGTCAGTAATAAATTTCAGTGCTCCTAAACTATACTTAGCTTCAGTTTGGAGGTGGGCAGTTGAGTACAGGCGATTGTTTAGAAGGAGTCTTTATGTTTAAATGCTTCAACTCACTTATTGAAAGGGTACTTTGAGAGGAGAAAAGTGATTCCAGATTCTAGGCCTGGTCTTTGGGCTCATTCTTGAGATTACAGTCAAGCTGCTTTTTAATCCTTGCAGGGAAGGAACGAACAATGCCTGCCTCTACCACATAATGTTTTCTGGCGGATGTATAGTATCTTTGAATAAGGAATCAGAGAATTTGCAAGGATTGGTAAGTATTTATTTAAATTTTTTTTGTTACCTGTTCTACAGTTGGAGAGCTGTACCACTGTAACTCCTTCCACTTCAAAAAAATTATGCCTGGCTTTCAGTGTGTGTGAAAGACTAATCAGGCTCTTGTGCTCCTGTTTTATGTATGCTATCATTCTTTAAGAGGTGCAGCACTTTGCCTGAGGTATACTGACCCAGCATTCCCTCATATTTCCAGGTGTACTTCAGTGCACTGATAATAATTATTCTGCACCAAAAGGAAGTCTTTGCTGTAAATAGGCACAGATGCAGATATGTGATGCTAGGTATATAGATTCTTGAATGGGAATGAGAGAAACAGTTTTATACGGAGCCTGAGTTATAAGTGCAACCAATAGATCATGATTATATACTGTGTACCCGGCACAACATCTCTGTATTCAGGTTTCCAGCTAAGTTTTCAAAGCTCTTGGTTCTTGGGCTCTTAAACTCTGCTGACACTTCTCTCTGCCTTGACACCACCCTAAATACACCTAAAATGTTAGCTACCTGTCTCTTGGTTATCACCCTCTCATGGCTGCAGCTTTTACCCAGGTGCAAGTGTGCTTCTATGGATTCCTTAATAATTTTCTGGTTTTATTAACCCCAGAATCTCTTCTTAAGTACTATTATTCAATTAACTACTTTAAATGTAAGTGAAATTCAAATACATTTAATTAAACTAAGTGGATTCTAAGCTCGGTGTACCTTCTGAAGCACTACTATGTCTCTGATCTGCCCTGGGTTGTTAACTTATGAATTTATAGCTGTAGCATCACTTCTACATTTTCTGTAATGTAGAAGAAGACTCCAGCATACACTCCCAGCCAAGCTCTAATGCAAGACTTATGCCTGAAAGTTTATAGCTATAAAAAAATGAGCAGAGGTCTGATCCAAACACAAAGGTTTTTGAACAGGACTTTTGACCATACTGCATCCTGATTGTGTTGGAAGTTTATTTTGACAATTTGACTCCGTTCCAGAATTCTTCAGATACTTTGTATTAATATGAGAATCAGGGGTTAAACCTGCCATTCAGTTTAGCAGTCCACTCCACTCGTAATCCCAGTTTTTCTGTTTTGGTTTAGTTTGGTGTTTGAATTACGCCTCAAAATATTAATCTATTTGTTAAAGCATGGGCCATATTAAAGTCACACATATCCCTAGAAGGGATGAAGTCGGTCTAAACACCATCAAAATGTAAATGCAAGCTCAATAGTTATTAGAAGCACAGGTGTACAAAACACAACTGAAAATAGAAAACCTGTATTTTTTGTTAAAAACTAATTGTTAAATTTTGTAAAAAAAACCCCAAACCCAAACAAAAACAACTAACAAACTCAGACACTTGATTCTGGGATAAAACAGTCTCTTTTTTTGACTTTTCGTATCAAGCTTTTAAGTCCAGAAACAAGAAATATAGAACTGTCAAACGGAACAGACCTTAACTATGTGTCCCATGTTAGGTTGGCTATCAGTCAGATAACAGCTTACTGAATTGTCGCAAGACGAGTACTGTTAAAAATAATTCCTGTGGACCCCTCAGTATCCGTGGGAATAGATGGAAGTAGATATTATGGTCACTACCTAAAACAGCAAGAGGGCATCAGAGTAACCTTGCTTTTGCATATTTCTTCAGCAGATGAATTGAATGTTTTCCAGTTGATGGAAATGAAGTTTTTCCAGGCTGTGAATTCCCAGGTCACCCTGTCTTTCACAGAAGCCCTTCACTCTATGACAACAGGTATAATTCACAGTTTTAAAGCAGAAAGCAAAGATTACCTACCTGAACTCTGATTAGACTAAGATAGAAGGCATAGAATTTGTGGAGCTCATACTGGTAAACAAGATATTATTTGGAAAGTCTTTCTAAGTTAGTTTGGGCTAATAATTGACTGAATACTTAGACAGGAAAGAAAATCTCAGTAGCCAGGAGCTGCATATGATTTTTTCATATTTCTAAATGAAGTTAAATCATCCCGAAACTCAGTTTCATTTGGTACAAACTATTCCATTTAATGCTACAAATGTATTTTTTATGTAAGTGCTTGTCAAAATAATTACACAAATTGATGTGTAAATCCCACAGAGAAAGAGAAGATCATATTAGTGTTCCCGAAGAAGTCAGTGCATGCCTCACAAAATCTAATTCCTACCTGTGTTTGAGAGGAATTCTCCTCTCTCCTCTCCTCTCCTCTCCTCTCCTCTCCTCTCCTCTCCTCTCGTCTCCTAATTCAGATTAGGTTTCTGCTTCACAGCAGTGACTTGACCACCAGCCCCTTTGACTGGAACAGTCCCACTTTGTAAAATATACTTAAATATTCATGGAGCCAGCTGGTGAGAGAAAAAACAATGCTCTAGTTTGGTGGTTTGGTAACCCTCGTGGGGAGGGTGGAGGTGTTAGTCCCAGTCCCAGTGAATGTGTAATTGTTTATAGAAAGTAGAATAGTGTCAACAGGAGAAGTGACAAGTCCCGTCCCCCAAAAAATTTCCTGGCAGGAATGAAGAAGACTAAAGAAACAATAATGCATTCGCCAGAAATCTGCCAGGTATAGTTAACAACAGTTTAAACAAACTCTTAAAATAATTTACAGATTATTCCTGAAATAGCTAAGCTTTTGGATGAATAGATGTTCTTCCACATCTCTGAGACAGGCCTTGTTCCTCATATTAAGTGAACAGACCTTTCATCCTCCAAAGCAAAACAGCTCTTAAAATAGAAATCACACAGAACATATTTTAAGAACTTAGCATCTCATAACATCATACCTCTATCCTTGCTCCTATTGACATCAATGGAAGGAAAAACAGTATTTACATGTCCCACAAGCAGATCTGTCTCTTGGAGAATGCTGCTCTATAATGGTTTGTGTCTGACAGGAATAAAGAACTCTTGAGACCTGCCTGCCTGTTGAATAGTCATGGCTGTATGGAGCTCGGGCAGTAATGTTTTTGCAGTGTGATTGCCGAAGACATCAAGCAAGGCAAGGTTCTTAGGCACAGGTGAGTTTTCATTGGACCAACTAAAAAGACAGACGACATTTCTGGCAACAAATTCTTATTCAGGGCTAAGACAGAAAGAGCAAGCTTTAAGCTACGTGCAGGCTGAGAAGAACTGCTCTCACTTTATCTCAGTTTGTGAATCAGACCATGTGACATGCTTTTGTAACATTTTCTTACAGTTCATATGAGTTAGCATTAGAGAACTCACAAAAAGCATAGCTAGTTCCAGTGCATTGCTGTGATTTTTTTCAATATGCACATTTTGCTAAAGTCTGAACCTTAGAGAGACATTTTGCATGTAGACGCTTAACTGTCACTGACACAAAGATGGTATCTTACTGATGACTTGCTTGTGTGTAACGTGGCCCCTAAGCCAAAATTCTCCTGATGGCTAAGATACAACAGAAGTAGGTATATGATGGCATGAAAGAGTAGGAAAAATGAAATCTGGACCAAAAGATGAATATGCCAAACAACACTTAGTAGGAAGTTGTTATACTGATAAGATTTGCGCTTTAAGAAGGTAGGTCCCTGTGACACCTCTTCTGCCGCTGCATGAGTGAAACCTGGTGCTGAATAGCTGCCCTAGGTGTGAAACTCCTATGAGTACGGCATTGAGAAGGCCTGGGTTTTCTAGCAGCGAGTCTCTGCTGAAGTCAGGATCAGATCCATCAGCCTGGCTTTTATGGCAGTGGTGCTACAGCTACTAGCAGATAGACGAAGGGGACACAGACATCGTTTCCCTGTTCGGCCCCAGGCAACATCCCATGCAGAGGTTTTAGAGAAGCAGTAGCAAGCCAGGATGGGAAGTGTGCCAAGAGCTCCTTGCCGCTCACAGCAAAGAGGAGTGTTGTGTCCAGAGCCGGGGGGACGGTCACCTCTGAGTGCCCCAGCCTGGAGCCCAGAGACCTTGGTGCTGGCACTTTGTTCATCACCCTGTCTTTAATCTCTCCCAGATCTCTGCTCACTTCTAGTTTGTCAGGCTCCATGTGCTGGCTCTGCACAGCTGGACACCGGGTGCAGGCAGTGGAGGGTATAGCACAAACACCATCGCTGCTCCCCCTCTGTCCACCCTCTCCCAATTGCACAAGTGGATCATTGCCAAAAACATTTGGAGGCCTTTGGTGGGTGACATTTGGCTGCATGGCAAATTTACCCTGAGCAAAGAGAGCCACTGTTACTGCAGTGAGCTTTTCAAGTCTGATTGAAGCTACTTACTTAAGGCATCAAAACAAGGAACTTGAAATAGGACCTTTTCTCAGGGCTTCCAAGCAATGAGTTTCACCTTATATGTCTGTCCTACAGACCTCTATGCCTAGTCTGACAAAAAAGGGCATCAGGGATTAGAAATTCACCACCTCTGGCTTTAAGAGGAGAGTAAAAAAACCTAAGAGGTTTAAAGCCTTAGTCACCAAACCCAGAGTGGTCTAAAAGTTGTTTTTAAAGCTCAGCTGTAAACAGTGTAATAATTCATATTACAGTAACCATAGAGTCATATCCCTTTTGTTAGTCATATGTTTTGCCAATAAAATTACTTTCATAAAACAAAAAAAACTTCATAGAGTGTGGAAGGTCTTTCAGGGGACTGTGTAATTAAAGCACAGTATTGTCTGACATCTGGAAAGAAATTCTTGACTGCAAAACAATACATGATCTTTAACCTTTAAAAAATCTATTTTCAGATAAAAGATTTTCAAAGAAATTTTTGAAGGAAAGCTGCTCTAAAAGCAGAGAAGTCTCTGTCTTGAAACTCGGAGATGGAAGGGACACAGGAGATTTCTGCATCTATACATCTTATGTAAAAACTATGAAAGAACAAGCAGCCATCAGCAAGGTGTAGGAATCCACCGAGTGATATTGTGATGAATACTCAAAAGTTAAGGAGTTAAATATTACATAGGCTCTGGCACATGGAAGGAGAATTACTGAGCAGCAAGAACTTCATTGAACATGGTATATGTAGCTGATATAACAGGTGAGCAAGCAAAAATTGGTGCAGAATTAAGATTTAGACAAAAGGAGACGTGTGGTGGAAATATATCAACCAGAAAAAACAGCTTGGAGAGTATAGCAATATGGCTATCCAGATTCTAAGCTAAAGATGAACAAAACTTGGATTATTACAACAAATTAAAAAGTGTTAATACTTCTAAAGCCGTAGCAAGGAAATGCAGAATTACTGAATCTGCTGGCATCTTTCCTGTGCGGGGCAGGTCAGCGTCTTAGGCCCTTTTCTTTAGGAAAAAATCACAAATTCTGTCAAAGAGAGACTGAGGCAATTGCAATGGTCATAAAACTAGATGCTAACACATTTTTCCAGCACCACATTCCTGTTGAAATTCCGTGTGAAACTGGCACACAACTCTAACCAGTGTCTTTTGAATATGCTCCAGTGCCTTTCCACTACCTCACTAAACTCCCTGAGGCAGGGGTGCAGAATTTACCCAGTGTTACAGAGAAGAAATGGAGGCACAACTGGATACTTATATTCTGAATATAGTGTATTTTACTTTTGCAGTTCGGAATGTGGAAAAAACTAATTGAAGACGTTACAATATGTACAGAAACGCAGTGAGCAAGTGTAGCGGGTGCATGTATTTTGGGAGGAAGCAGCACTTCTCTGTTCCTCTCGCTGCTCTGCTGTGTGCACCATAGCACCTTCCACAAAACCCAGCCCAGCCCAGGAAACAGACTTTGGGCTAAGGGGGTGAGGGCACCTGGCCTTGGGAAACGAGTGCAGTGAGGCACGGCCTAGCTGAGGTCAAGGCACCCTTCAGACTGGCTGTCACTGGCCAAGTGCTCACAGGAAACAAACTCCTCTGCTGGTCCAGGCCTCTGATCTGCAGGTGGTGCGGACGGAAAACTCTCTGCACTTCTGCAGGTTTGGTTTGTAGCTGCTTGTCTTTGGGATTCTGATCTGGGTTTTCAACCATGACTTCCTAACTCTGTCCAGCTCTGCTCCTGACTGTGGGCTGTGGCTGCAGGATGCTGGGCTTAACCTGCCTCGTTGCCTCAGCTTGCTCTCCGGGTGGTAGAGGATGTAGGGCTGGGTTGGTGGGGCTGCACAGCAGAAAGCTGGGATCCTTTGAGAGCTGTGGCTGTGCAGCTGCAGGATATGGGGGGATGAAGGTTTCGCATATAGCTCAGAGAGCCATGAAGCCTGGCACCTCTGCATCAATTTGTTTTCCTCCCGTAACTGTGTGGTGTCACACGAATTCTGTGTAGGCTTAAGATAACTATTCAAATGACCATTGGTGAGAACATTGCACTGTAATGCCAGCTGAACCAGAGAATTAGCCTGGAATACTGCCTGCAGTAGTCAAAGCTGAGCAACAGCTTAAAACTATTCTATTTTATTTTATTTTGTTAACAGCTAGTCCCAAAGCAACTGATACTTCTGAGACTTATTTTGGCATGAAAGTAATTTAAGGGAATGTGGGAATTTTCAAGAAAGGTCTTTGAGTTAAGGGATAATGTGGGGAAAGCTATATTTCCCCTTTACATTCCTATTTCTTCCATTATGTTCCCATCATAAAATAAAAATCTTTAAATGCACAAGTGAGGTCTGAAATTCGAGACTTAGCATCAGCATACCCTGTGGATGGTTGTCCTTCCTACTTATGAGGGGCCTTATGAAAACCCCACAGTTCAGTGCATGCTGTGGTAATTTGTGTAAGAGGAATTGTAAATATTTCACTGAAACTCAGCCTGCTAAATCCTCTAGAAGAGTGTTGTAGATGAGAAAACTCCCCAATATGTGAAACCTTTCTGTTCTTACCATGTCACTAGAGTCACTGTTTACTGCATTAGGTATAATCTAATGAGATGCTTCCTGTGGCAGATCTGGGGCTGGAATAGCTGGACAGATTGTGGCGGTTCTATTATTAGAAGCCTGTTATGTTTGACATTGAGCATAAAAGATGGGGCTCGTACTGCAGAACATTTCTCACACTCTTCGTTGAGAGTAAATCCCTGCAGTTGTTATCGGAAAATACAGTCAGGCCTCCGGATTCTCATTGATCAGACTTGCAAGTCAATCGGTCATGTTGAGATACGCAAAATCTGTTGACAAAGAAATGATGACTGATATCCCCACAACAAAATCTGATGAGAAAAGATAATAAATCTTGCTATTACCAAAGCAAATTCTTCAGAGTCTAGAATTTCACTCTCAAGGATATTTTGTATGTAGATAGGTTGTGTGTAGACTTAGTTTATATAATGTGTCTGAAACATCCAGAAAAGCTTTACCTATAGATAGATGGTGTGAGGAAATAAGTACATTCAGTTTTCAATGGTATGTCAGAATAAATTGATAACTATGTTGTTACTGGATTCAACTGAATGTACAGGCATGGTTGCATGTTGCCGCATTTTGACCATACCTCCGGTGGGAAGTAGAGTTGTTTACTCTTCTCTAGTGCTAATACAACCGATGGTATAAGACAGGAAGAGAAGACTACTGAAAGGCCACAGGTAGTTAGGAAGTCAGTTGTAAGTCCTGTCTGCGTGACAGCAGTACACATAGCTACACAATGTTAACAAGACTCAGGCAGGGCATCAGTGTGGCACCAACACAGGGAGAAGCGCCCCGCATACAGCACGGACTGTCTTACTATCTGCTCCACCTTGTTTTTTCTTGGAGAACTTCCACGCACATTCGAGGCAGTTGTCAGAGCTCAGCTTGCCCTGAAGGAGTCAGAACTAAAGAAACATGGCTTCAGGCTTCAAATTTGTAAAGAGAAGGTGATGAGATAGTGAAGTTGGGTTAGAAAGTATGAAGATATAAATGACTGGGGAAAACATTTTTGAAAGGAATAAAATAGCATAGTAAAGAAATTCAGAAACACTTTGATGAGATGCTAGGTCTGCATCCATGCAGTGAGGCTGCTGACTTGCACAGCTTGTGCCAGCACAAGATGTAGGGGTCACTGGGCAGCGTGCACAGGAGCTCATACTGTAAAACACTTTCCCATATGTCAGTGTTAAATGAGAAAGGAGTGGACCAGGCTCACTCACACCCCAGCTTTGACAAGGGCTGTAGAGATCATCTGACAGCCTCAGGGCAGCTCTGGCTTGTGCCTCTGCCCAGAACAGGCTTATTCAAAGGATGAATAGTGGACAGGAAAGCACAGCTGTCTCAGAGGTGCGGTGTGATCTTTGGCTGCAGGTTGGGAGTGAAGTGTCGCTGGCCAAAATGTATCGGAGCTCCCCAGGAGAGCTCGAAGGTCATGGCAAGCCAAGAGCTATCTGGCTATCTGTGTCTGTCACTGAGCCGGAGGGATGAGCGTCAGCTCTGCTTTACAAACAGCACAGCTAGTCCAACAGCTCCTGCTCAAGTGGGAAACTATGAGCAGGGGACAGTATGTATACTCTGCCGTTGAAGGAGGGGGAAAAGGCTAGTTAACTAGCAAGCAGGGATTGAATCATAGCAATGTTATAATACTTTAATTGACATTTCAATGTTAGAGCCAAAAAGGACTGCAATATTTCAGAAAGTACTTTTTAATGCTTTAGGTGTTGAAAGCTGTAGCATGAAATAGATGTGCATTGTTTGACATTAGCCAGGAATATGGTCAGTAGGCTGTACTAACATGGACCGGTTTGAAAACTGAGTGGCAGAATAAAAAAGCTGTTCACATCCAGTAGGTGACAGGTCGGCTGTGGCAGGGTGGACGTGGCGTTGTGCCAGCCAGGTGTGTGCCTCATGGCTAACGCAGGCTTCACCAGGGCAGGTCCCACTCACTTGCCCTGAATTTGTCCTGAGAAATCCTCACAGAAAGTTCTGGGCCAGGAAGGAGCTATTTCTGAACTGATGAGTTTCAAATGCTCGACCTTGCAGTCTTCCAGGTATTGGAGGATGAAATTGTGCATAAGGGAATACTTTCAGAAATTTTTTTGACCTGTTGCCTGCTTTCTTTCTTTGCTTGTTTAGCACATATTAGTTTTAAACTGATATGTAAGCCTAACAGATATGTTAATCTGTACCTGCTGTGGTATGTATATGGTAAAGGAAACAGAACACATGAGCTTATTTTAGTCAATATGTTTAAATAAAAAGTCAACATGGCAAGACGCATACTCTCGCTCTGACTGACTCACACTCAGTTTAAGTTCCAGGAATGCCTAAGAGGGCAGCGTCATCCCCTCCAAAACAGTTTTTCTTTTCATACGGGATTATATCAGCAAGCAGCTGCCTCTAAGGCATTATTTTTGCCAGACTGCCAGGCCTTCTGTGCCAGCTTCTCCCTTAAAGCATTATATGGATGGGGCATCCCTTCCAAAGAAGCCCTGGGATCAGTAGAGGTGCCCAGTGGAGGGGAGCCACAAAGGGCAGCGCTTTCACCGGCCGCGCAGCGTCCAGGGAAAACGGGGCAGTGGGCGGAGGCGCCTGGTGAGTGCTCCTCTGCTTCCCTCCATGCACTGCAAATGAGAAATACAGTGGCTAGCTACCATGGAAAAAATGTGTCCTTGCTGGAGCCATACAGCTTCTCACCAGCCGTGCTGGAGGGACATCCCTGCACCCCGGGAGCGGTCTGCGCGCTCCTCCTGGCGGCTCTGCTGCCGAGCCTCCGGCCTCGCTGCCAGGCCAGCCCGCCAGACCCGCCACAGTGCCGTTGGGCTTCCAAAAATCACTGCAGCCAGTTTGTTTTAAAATAGACACTGTGCTATACTACACTTCATCTGATCTTCTGCTACTGTTCAGGTCTGTGCATTGACTGGGGCAGATTAAAAAAAAAAATCCGAATTAGCCGACACTTTTCAATATATGTGAATAATTTTTGTCTTTCTTTCATTTCAGGCTGGGCTTGTGAAATAGGAGGGAGGATTCAATCAAACTCTGAGATTTCTGAGCGCGGATGGCCGAGTTTGAAAACTGAGGTTTGTTTTCTTAAAACTGAGTAAGACCAAACCTTGCCTAGGAAACTCCTGCTGATTGACCTCAGAGTCCTCCACAGGTCTGCTGGGCACAGACTAAAGTTGCAAAACTTTCTTCTGAACAGCAGGCCTGAATCTCTTTATTCTGAGGTTCACTTGGCACAGCAGGCAGGGCTGTAATTGCCTGGTTCTCAGGCTGCTTTGACTCATGTGTGTGGGGGCAACCCTGGTGGGATCATCGGGGGTATGTGCCACATATGGACTACTGCAGTGTAGAGGAGATGTGCTGTGCCACTCTGCATTCCTGCTGCATCCTCTGTGCCAGTGCTGGAGCGGTGTGATTAGGGAATAAGTAGGGTCAGAGGGCTTTTTACCAGCCAGAATTACTCTCCAGCCTGTTTGTGCCTTCCAGGCAAAATGCAAAGGGAAGAGAATTGAGTCTGGTGCTTGTTTGTGAATTTAGCTCATGAATCACTTGTGAAGGGAACCTCACTACCACTAATCTATTATAGTACACATGAGAAGTTTTCACCTTAGAGACTTCATTTACCAGCCTGTTTGTTGCAGATTGTTTCATTCATGAGATATTGGGTGACTGAAATCGCTTTTAAAACAAAGAGTGCTTAATGTTGAGTAATAAGCTGGAAGTCACTCATGTCTGGGACATATCTGGCAGTTCTGCCCTGACACTGAAGCTGGAAATCATGACACTTCCAGAGCCTGAAAATCATAAATATTTGTTAGCTATATGTGCATATTTGGCTAATGAATAACATTCCTTGGGGCTATTTAAAAGCATCAGTAAACTGCATTTGATACTGCTAGGTGAACATCCAGTACTTTCCACAGAGGACTTGCACTCCAAGCCACAACTGCTGTAAAGGTAAGACAGACAGATTCACTGTGGGTCTTCAGTAACTCTGCTTGGAGAAAGTCACTGTGACTTTCAGGTTACTTTGCTTGGTAATATTTGTAAGTAAGTCCACCAGTTCATTTGCTTTGTGCAAATCTATGTAACAAATCTGCCAGCAAAGTCAAAATCAACAAATCTTTTCAACTTTATGAGATTAATTTTTCCCTTTTTTTCCTTTAATAAGCAAGACTTCTAAAATGTCTTCTTGGTTACAGCTGGAGACCTCAACCAAAGTATGTGGGGCACTACCAACTTTTTTATAAATGTTGCTGTCTGAACACATTCACCATGTAAGTAATTCAGCCTTATGTCTGAATACAGGAATATACTCATCACAGCTTAACTCCAATGGAGGTATGTACTATTTTCCATTCATTGTATCAATTCACTATATCCTTTGGATTACTGATCACCTCAGTAGAAGCAGATCCTAAGATACACTGGCTGTATACTCCCTCTAAGGTGTTAGGGCTGCTGAGCGCTGAGTTAGCCGTGACTTTATGTGATCTTCATTACACAACCTGAATATTGCAGTTGAGCAGGTTTTCTGCTCTTGTTCCCTATGTTTCACTGAAATCAGTTAAGTCAAATTATTTTTTATTGTCCAAAGTACATCTGAACTTTAAAATAAAAGATATGGCATGCTTCTGTTGGAGTGGAATACTTATAGTTTGAAGGAACATGCTCTATTGCTGGGGACAAAGGTATTCTGCACAGAATATTTGGCTTCTGTGTTTAATATGTGAGTCTATATAATACAGAAATAAACATTCTTTATAACCAGGTTGGCTAGTGAATATATTTTACAGTGCTCAGTGAGTCCAATTACTGTTCCAAAATGGTTTACTCCAAGCTATGGTTTTCTATCAGACTACAAGAAACAATGTTTTGTTACTGTAATTGCTACAGTTGGAAAATCTGCAGTTTTATTTCATGACTAAGTTGGTGCATTTCTAGCTTTTACATATGTATTTTGCTCTTTGTTTTGTATTAAAATCTTTCAGACAATGTCTGAAAGGAGAATGCTTTGAAGGACTAAGGCAGAGGAGGGAATGCGAGGCTTGGGTGTCAGAGGGTAGGACACTGCCTTTGGGCTGAATGGCAGAATTTGCTGTGCCAGACTTGCTGGCAGCATTTCCCTGGCACTGGCTGCTCATTAGGGCTCTGCTTCTATAGCACACTTAAACACGAGGAAAAGTTCATCCCTGTGAATGAACAAAGATAAACATATATTCATATTAAAGTTAAGCATGCGCTTATGAGCTTCGCTAAATTTGGGATTATAAGAGAGAGAATGCCTGTGTGTACAAATGTATCAGAGAAGCTGTCCCAGGGACCTGTTTACCTTTTGCTCATTATTTATATTATTTCTGAGTCCTTCAGATATTGCTGCTTGTTATCCGCCCCGCTGACATTTCATAGTTGTCTTTCCAAGTGCCGCTAAAAAGAAAAGCTGAGATTTTTGGGACACTACTGTGTGCCAGTGATTGAATTCCATAGCCCCAGGACTGCGGATGCAGAGAGCCCAGCATATAAAGCGGGAAAAATCAAGGTTTTTCTTCTTGTACAAGTGGCATTGCCCAATTCCTCAGGACATCAGAGGAGAGTGACAGAGAATAGATGTTTCCTAGCAAACAGAGCATAATAGATGAGAAGTATGCTTAACACCAAAAATTAAGGAAAACTATATTTTCATATTTCATCAGTCAGGAGGGACACAAAAGGATTAGATCTTGGGGGCAGGAGAGACTCAGATTAGAGAACTCTATGAAATTGTTTACTCTCCAAAAAGATTGTGTGATATTGATGTTGTCATTCTCCCGTAAAGGATACATCAAATACCCAAAGGCTGTGCTCCCTGGCAAGAGAAATATTTCCAGCTCCCCACTAACAGAAGTGTACTGCCACTCTTGATAAGAAATCTGCCTTATAATAGAGGGCTTTCTGATGCAGAAGAGTGCATCTGTAGTGCCTGCCCCAGAGGCTCTCAGTACTGAAACCAAGATTTAGCCTTAGCATTAATACTGATTTGCTTTTCATTTTCACCAGCTTTTCAATTTTTAATGAGTTTCATCTCCACTCACAGATTCTACTAACCATACATTATCCTATGATGAGAGAATAAAATCTGAAGGTTAAAGCTGTGTATCAGGTGTCCCTTTGTTCCTCCACAAGTACGCTGTCCTGACTTTTAGGGCCATTTGTCAGAGAAGTGATGTCATGGTAACAAAATGCAGACTGCCTTCAGGTTTCCAGTTGGTTATCAGAACAACTATGGAGCCATCTCAGCTGAAGGCTGAGATACTGACCTCAATAAATTACCTGTCCTAGCAGTGACTTTTGTTGCTTTCCATTCTGCTCAGTATTTTGCCATCCTCACTGGCTCTATCAGTTTTCTGAGGTTTTCCTCCAGCATGTTCATGTCCAGCAGTCAGATCCAGAGCCTACCAATAACACTATGAAAGGCCTTAAATGTTAACAGTAGGATACAGTCTTTTGAAGCATTTGTTTATTTGTAGAATGTAGCCTTTTGAAGCATCTGTCTGTGAGGTGGCAATGGATGTTTTTACTGGGCTCATCAAATACTTGAAGTTATTACTGTATTTCAGATGGATGTACAAACTGCAAAAAAGAACTCTCAAGGATTTTAGAACTTTTGAAGGAATTCTACAAACCTCAACTAGAAGATCCTACAGTTTTCCATGTCTTCAGCTTTTTAACAGTATCAGGGGGTGCCTGCAATTATGTTGGGCTACATCATGTCCTGCTGAATTTTGACACAGAAGGCTTAAAGCAGATACTTTACGTAATTGCGGTTCATTGAGTGCTTTTTGGTGCGTGACTTGGACTGAAAGCAATATTCTGCCACTTGGAACATTCCTAGTCTGCCAAATGGGAGACTTTATTTGATGCCAAATAGACCTCTTCATTTTGCAGTCAATATTTTGCTGTGATTCTTGACATAGCTGTTGCTACCAATTTCAGGATTNAGTCACCAGTGAGAATTTCTGAAGAGAAGAATACTTAACTCATGTATGTTTTCTCTTTACTCCTGACCCTGAAGCATTTAGCCAGCCTGTTTACTACTGCTTAGGTCTTGATTGTCCCCCGCCTGAAGCCAGTGGAAATTTTGCCATCAGCTCCAAAGGNGCTGTTGCTACCAATTTCAGGATTTTTCAGTGAGCAGTGTAGGCAGAACACTGATCTCCTTATACATATTAATGATTTTTAATATAAGAGGGATGCCTGTCATTAATTAGTTAGCATAGATATTGGAGAACTAAAAGAGGCAATGATGCTATTTTATTGCTTTAAAATATAAAAAAAGGCAATAAAATGGCAACAATACTTTTGCTGTGGTATAGTGTTTTCAGAAATACCAACACCACTATACAGGAGTTGGAAGTTCCTCTACTTATGATAACAACATCTGTGTTTGAAGATAACTACATTCAACACATTTCTGATCCTACAGGTGTCACAGTAATTTATATTAAGAAATGAAAAAACTTTATAAATGCATTTCTGCAAAAATGTACTCAGAATCAACTTTATTTATAGCTCACACCTTTTTTTGCTAAAAATGTATAGTCATTACATATACAGTAGTCAGCATCCAAAAGTGTACAAAGAGTAAATTTTCAAACCCTCCCAACAGAACCAAACAAAAGTCACACTTTTTGTTCATTGCATGCACAGACCCTTAAATGTGATACCTCTTACTAAAGCGTGCTTGAATCTCTAGCAGACAGAACTGACTTGCTATAAACTGTTTCTCCATACTATTAACCCCCAGCTACAACCACAAATCCTAAGGCGTTCACATGAAATAGCAAAGCCCTACTTCAGAATCCTCCATGTTCTGAGTATGGCCCAGGAAGCAATTGCCCTGAAAGCAGAAGTCTGCTGGTGGTGTTTCTTTATGGGGAACTTTGAGCAAAAGCCTGCTTCCTTTGTCTTGGTCATTAATTTATTACTGAATTCAGTGGAATGAAGCAGCATCTGTCTAAGCAAGTTGTGAAAATAATTTAACTAAATGTCTTGAATGGAGGTCTATGTCTTTCAGTGCATGTGACGCTTCCTCAGCATCTTGCATCTCATCTGAGGAGAAGAGGGTAAAGTCTCAGCTGTAACTTGGGTGTTGGTTGTGTAGCCCTGACTTACAGGTGTCTAACAGAAGCTAGGAATATACTCAGATAGGGCAAATTTCTAATGGCAGAGGCTTTGACTTAATGAACCACTCAAACCCTTTGATGTCTTTGTTGTCTTTTTTTTTTTTTGTCTCCACTACTGCTGCCAGTTAGAAAAGCTCTTAAAAACATTGTCCTCTACTCAGTGGTGCTGTTTATATCAGTCCTTCCGGGAGAAGGGCAGAGTGGGTTAGCAGGATGATTAGTCAGGGCTCCACAGCAAAGGAAGAGTACATATATGTGATAAGAAGATCCAAGTTCAGTTTTCACTCAAGAATAGGATTGGCTCCATGCTGTTGGTTTTGGGGAAGGGGAGGGGAAAAGAGAAAGTTGTTTGTCTGATCAATATAATTCTATGTTCCCAAATGATTACATGTGTTTATTTAAAAGCTTCATTTATTTAAGGTCTTTTTACTCTGATAAGAAGTAGCTTGAAGANAGAAGAATACTTAACTCATGTATGTTTTCTCTTTACTCCTGACCCTGAAGCATTTAGCCAGCCTGTTTACTACTGCTTAGGTCTTGATTGTCCCCCGCCTGAAGCCAGTGGAAATTTTGCCATCAGCTCCAAAGGACACAGGATGTGAACCTCCTAGGAGTATGGCAATGACGAGGGTTTGTCCCAAGAGTTCATGATCTAGAAATGTTCATGTTCCTCTCCCTGTGAGATGGAGAAATATAACATTCTCTCTGCCGGAGTTCAGTAATATTTCTTCTTAGCACCTAGGAGGGTCTTTGCATTTTTAAGTGCTTTACAAACATTAGCTAGTCTTCGGAGCAACCCTGTGAGGTAGGTAAGGTGTATTTTCCCCATCTTACAGATGTGGAAACTGAGACACAGAGGGTCAAATCCAACCCTGGTACAATTCCAGTGTTTTACATGAATTAAATTCATTCAGAATGAACACAGTTTAAACAACTTGCCCTAGATTACAGAACAGGTAGTGGCAAAGCAGGGACAAGAACCCAGGAGTGCCTGACTCCTCAGCTTGTTACCGCCACTTGGTCATTTTTACTCTCATAGGCAATGACAAACAGTATAATCTGGGCAACTACTACAGGTATGATTTGCTTCTGTAAGGCATGTGGATGGTAATAAACTGAGTTAAGTGCAATAATACTTTATGAATGTGCTGCCTCGGAGAGTTTAATTAAACATGAAGTAAAACTTTCCTATTGTCATTTTATGCAGGTGCACTGCTGACAACAAACCAACATAGTAGCTGGATTCAGCAAATAAATAATAAGCACAACGCTTGGACAACTAAGCAAAACTATCACTTTAGCAAAAACCAATGTGTTTCTACTTTTAACTGCTAAATTTCTACAAGTGCAGCATGCAGATGAAACCTTTCCCTTTGTTCCAGACTGCAGACTCCAGTCTTGCTGACAAAGCAGCTCAGAGCTGCACCGATATCCTGGGTAGTGACATTCAAATGAATACACTGCAGAAGAAGAAATAGTGTATCACCACAGAATACGGGATAATTACTACAGACCAGGTATATCAATCTTACATGAAGATGAGCTTGAAGCTTACAGGTTACTTGGAAGTGCCCAGAAGCTAGGCTTGTTGAATATATGCCAATGCGTAGACTGTAGTTCTGGGCACATGCTGATTGCAAGGGGGGATGTCCGTGCCACTAACACTCTGGCAACTGGCCCCATCAACAGTCAGTTCACATTGGCACAGGTATGTCAGTCTGAAGGTCAGTGCTGGCCAAAGACGGAAAGACACATAGGCATTTTCAGACCATCCCCTTGTGCTCCAGTCCTCACCTTGTCCCCGATCCCCCCGCAGATCCTACCACAAAAGGCCTGAAGAGCCTTTTTGGTTTTAAAGATGAGCTGTGGAGTCCACAGTCTAGACCTTATGCCAGGTACCCAGGCAATAAAAACACTAGGACAGGTACTTACACAAAAAAGTTTGTTTGCCAGTCTGCAGGTTAGACCTTCTGTCTAAGCTCTGGACATGCTTACGGATGCTCAGCCATGTGTGCTTTCACACCAAAAAGAGATCCCGCTCCCTTACAAGCCACACAAATGCTGACATTCACTTCCTCACAAGCAAATTCAAGCACTCTAATTATAGATATCTTGTTCCACTTTTAACCTCTTTAACTCAGTTTTGTTCTGTCCATATTTATGGAGACTGGCTATTGGACATGGCAAATGGAGCAACTATCTACATACATGTCCCTCACTGAATAAACACAGACACTCAGGTAGCATTTCCCTAGATATTCTCCACACTTATTGTAACTTTTTAATTTGTAGCCACATTTTAAACAAACAGACAAACGAACAAACATACATTAATTAGAACTCTTAAAATCTAATCACATCTTCCTGTACCCATTCACTCCTGATTCATACAGCCTGCTTACAGTGGCTCAGAGAGCAGTACTTGCAACGAGCATTTACAAATAATTCCACGAAGTACTCAGGCCCATACACATGCCGCAATGTTTTGCCAATAGAAACTTTTAAATGAAGCAATATTCTTAATATCAGAGCCAGGTATCAAATCTGCAGCGTGACTGGGGCTCGCAGGCAACTCTGATAACAGCAGTAAGATTCCAGTAAAATTGCAGTTGGTTGCAATCCAACCTTTATACTGTTATCTGTCGTTGAGATATATATAGATGACCCTGTGTGGCCTAACTGCAAATATCAAATGTATTTTTACAAGTTAGCAACAGCCTTTTTTGACGTTGCCTCTTGAGATGTCCTCTACATTGTGACTGACAAGCACAAATATAATTCTTTATACAGTAAGCTTTAAAAGCCCTTTTTTACATTTGGCTTTTCCTGTTGCTTGTTTCTGAGCTGTCTTCTAGTGCTGAGATTTGCTGTGCCCAGCCTTTTTGATTTCTTTCTTAGTTTTTAATTGCTGGTTGGACATGCTAGTGGCATCTCCCAGGCAAACCCTTTCCACATAATTAGTTTTGAAACTTGGATGAGTCATTGGGCTCTAACTACTATGCCCCTATTATTTTAACTTGAATACAGCACATCTCAAAGATTTTGGCCTCTTTTTGCAGTTGTGGAAATTCATAGGATGACATCGTTGCAGGTCTTGATCCATTTGCTTTCTATTGTGAGTTTCCAGGGTTTTTTCACAATATAAAGCACATTTCAAAGCATAACAGTGTTGTGAACCAGCCTCCTCTCCCAGTGGTGCAGATCATTTTCTGCTTCATTGGCAGCTGAATAAAGCAATGCCATATTTATGACAAATGTTAATGAAAATATGTAAAATTAAAAATACTTCATGTAATTTTCATTTTATTTTAATGCAGGTTGGCAAATGAAAACAGAACACAGACAGCCACGCAGGGCCATGCTGGTTTTTATGGCCCATCAGTGATAACTCAAGAGGCCACAGTTTGGGAACTGCTGTTTCAGAAAATTCTAGCCAATCTCTTTAAGAGACCACATGTGACCCTACCACAAATTATACGCTAGCAGAATTGTGGCTGGCAAAGAACACATTTTTCTTAGGCCATTCTCATCATTCACTGAGAATCTAAAAGATCCAAACCATTATAATTAAAATGGCTTGAGATAAAAGATAAAGTGAAGTGGGTGTAATTTTCTTTTAGCTTATGCACTTTCACAGGGAAATTCTCACAAAGCTGACATTGGTACAGGACATATCAGTTATTGGTTTCTGTGATGATTCTGACCCATATTAAGGATTTGGCCTCATAATCCCTAGCTATAGTCCCTCCTACATTCCCGTTACAAACAAAGGGGCCTTTGTCTTACAGAAGACTATGGGACTGGACTCAAAACATTTTCTTGGGGTTCGGATGCCATGTCCGTGAAAATGGGAAAGACCCAAGCAGAAATATATTTCCACAATAGGGGCAAAGAGGCTGAGTTAAAGAGCCACTACACTATCGTGCAGTATGACACCAGCGTTTCCTGAGGAAGTACCAGCCTTCTTTTTGAAAATGGGGTATACAAGCAGTTTCTCACCTGAACTTCAAGTTGTAACCCCCTTGTGTAATATTATTGCATACTTGTTACTTGTTCTGTCAGACAAAATCAAAATGCGTCTGTTGAAAATCTGCACATAGTTTACAAAAATGTCTCTTTATATAGACAGCAAGTTCAATCTACAGTTAGTTTGTCGTGTGAGAAGGATAATACCTGGATTGCTGTGAAAAGATACTGCTTTGGAAAATACCTCAGAATTCTTGTCTTTGAACTCCCCCAAAGCTTCTGAAAGAGTACTTCAAAACACCCAGCTGCAGCCACAACTAATCAAAATAGGAAAAGGTGGGGAATGATGAAAAAGTGTGGGTACCCAGTACTTGTAGAGCCAGATTTTAGGTCCTAAACTCAGATTCAGCAGTACCTTATTCTGCAACTAATTTTAGGATGGTAAATCTGACAGAGTGCTCTACTTAAAGAGCAGAAGAAACCAGTTCCATGTAATTCTTTAAAAGATCCAGAATGAGATCTCATGCATCGGTTACTCTCTTTACATCCACAGAACTCCCACCGAGCTTGGCAGGGGCTTATAGAAAGTCTGACTGTGACTCTAAAGGGCTGATTTGGGGGTGATTTACCAGGGAAGATAAAGGGGACCCTTAGCAACCCCCTGAACACAACAGATGTTCCTCACATGCTGGGGGAAGAACCATGCCATTATGCAGTGCCCTTCTTCTCCCCCCGCCCCCGCTCCAAATTAGCTTGACCCCTTTCTGGTTCAGTTATTTTACATATCGCTCTACTTTGTTTTAGTATCCAAGTGGCTACACCAACCACTCGCTGCCTGTCTAATTAAAGTCTCTCCATCAGCTGGAAATTCTGTAATAATTCACAGCTGTTTTTCCTCTCTCTGTTAAATCTATTGTTCCCTGGCTGAAAAGGCTGCAAGACCTTAAAAACTATAGATAGCTATCGATTTCTTTGCATTTAAAATCCAGTATGTGGCTGCAAAGGCCTGTTACCATATCACAGAGGAAGATAAATGTCAGTGCATAATCTGCTAGGAAGTTTCACACAGGAGTTGATTAAAAGTCTGAGTAATCATTGCACAAGTGTCTTCAGGTGTGTATATATACACACACATATATATGTAGCTAATAAATATATAGCTAGATATATATATGTATATACAGAGCTAGTTTAAACCTAATTGTTACGAAATCAGTAAGTGGCATTCACAGTTCATGCATTCTTCCTAGTAGCAGAGCTAAATTATTTCAGCTTATACTCTAAGCAGCAACGTACCAGTAAGCGTTTGCTTGCTTCCCCTGGTAACCTAGTAGTTTAAAGAGCACGAGCAGTTCCGCCATGGTCATTTTCTCTGGCAACTCTCTGCGAAAGGGACCTGGCTCTTCCACAGGGGTGTTTCACCCAGGTTTCACAGCATCTTCAGGACATGGTGGGGCCGGTCTGAGGGTCGCCAGTCTGAAGGTCATCGGTCCGAGGGTCTCCAGCCCAAGGGTCACTGGTATGATGGTCGCTGTCCCAAGTGTTGCTGGCCCAGCTAGTCCTGCTTGCAGAGGTCTGCGACGTTGAGGAACCTCTTGACGACCACGGCCAGGCAGAGCGTCAGGAGCAGCATATATCCCACAGTGCCCAGGTAGGTGGGGGCAGCCAGGGGTGCCTTGAGGAACTCAGCCAGCCCATCCTCCACGTAGTGCACCTGGTCATAGATGCTGAGAAAGGTGAAGATGTGGAAAAGCTGGTGGCTGTGCCCCACGATGTCGAAGAGCCCCGGCTGGATCCGCTCAGGGATTTTGCTGACATTGAAGAAGGCAGCCACCAACAGCCAGCAGTAGCGCCGGTAGAAGTAGACGAAGAGCGTGGGGTTGCGGGTGCGGAGGTCAAAGAGGAGGCTCTCCAGCATGATGGGGCAGGCCATGCTCAGCGGCATGGCGAAGACAAAGGTGCGCACGGCGAAGGGGTAGGCGCAGCAGGCAGCACGGCTGCGGCAGCAGGCGGCTGTGCAGCCCACGGCCAGAGCCAGGGCCACGGGCAGCACCAGGGCACGATAGGCCGCGATGGGCAGGCTGCAGTCCAGCTGCCAGCCCAGCCGCTGCTGCACGTAGCGGCTCATGGCGCTGGCGTCCAGCAGGCTCAGCCCTGGCAGCAGGTAGTAGGAGTAGGCCACGGTGCTGGCAAAGCCGTAGTAGCTGATAGAGGCGTAGTCCAGGTAGAAGAAGGCGGCGCGGAGGCGCGGGGAGAGGCAGCTGAAGAGGTGGGCCGTGCAACTCATGGCGAAGGTGAGCAGCACCCCCGAGGCATAGCACCAGAGGGGCAGCAGGGCCGGGTGGTGGAAGGGCACGTCCCCAGCGCCCCGCAGAAGCAGCAGCTGCCCGAAGCGGCTGAGGAAGAGCAGCAGCGGGATGAAGTGGGTCCAGAAGTTGAGGGTCTCGTTGGTGGGCTGCAGCACCGAGGCCAGGCACTCCTGCGCCGAGCAGTGCAGTCGCCGGTAGCCCGAGAGGATGAAGCACTCCACGAAGTCCTCGGGCACCTCGTCCCACCGCAGCAGGGCGGCAGGGCGAGGAGGCGGCACCGCCTCCTCCTTGTCCCCCTCGCCCGCCGGCATGCTGCT
>VYZW01018491.1:3191-13384 GCA_013401315.1 Balaeniceps rex | reverse complement strand
AATTTAAAAAAAAAAAAAAAAAAGAGGAAAAAAAGCAGTGTTGGAACAGCTGCAATCATGTGATAAATTCACCCTGGATTTTCTAATTTTTGGTCACAGTGAAAATGGCAATAATGCTAGAAATGTCAAAACAGTTCATTCTTACATTTTCTAAAATATCTTTACATGCAGTTCCAAAATCCCTTCATTTCAGACGCTAAATAGAAGCAAAGACACAGTGGGCTGGCTTGGCAATGTTGTCAATGTAGAAGTGATCCCTTTCTATTCATTGAGAACAGAATTCACAAAGTTTGATGAGGGTGGATGAAAGTCCTTTCTTTCACATTTACAATATCTTAGCTACCATGTTTTAAGATATTGTGACTTAGTCTCAGACATATTTAAATGTGTGCTGAACCAATGACAACATGCAGCCTTGTGACAGAGACATTGGCAGAATGGGATATCTGGATTATGCCCACATATGGCCAGGGCGTGAGCTCAGGCACTTTGTGCCCTGCTCATCTGCTCACTCCCTGGCTCTGTTTTGGAGTTTTGGAGTGCTTCAACCAGCTTTTCAGAATAATTTGCTGTAGTGGGAAATACCGTAGGCAATATGCATGTGGGCTGGCTGGTGCCACCTGGCCTTGTAGCCACACAGTAGTCCAGTGGTCCGTATCCTCTTTTGTTTCTGAGTATGGATGTTGTCAGAGGTTACTGTCTCAAGAGAGACAGTGAGATGTTCTGACATCTCATCCTTCCTGTGTTCCCAGACTCATTCTGGCTGTTCTGGATTCCTGCTCACCTCACAAAGGTGGACTTCTGTCTTTAAAAGGCTTGCTCTGCTTAGCCATGTGCACCCATTTGGGTGTCCCTCAAAAGAGTGCCTACAGAGGCAGATGCCTCTTTCTTTCATTTCACAGCTGCTCCAGGGAATGTACTTTCTCTTATTCTCTCACTAAGGCTGAGTGAGTATTTAAATATTCCTAGCTAAGGACAGCTTCGGCAGGGTGGCTTTCAGACACCCCAAAGCAGAATACCTTGGGCAGTCTGGTGGGAGCTGTGAGAAGTAAGCAGGCTTGTTGACATCAAGAATGAACTACCCAGACACCTTCTCCTTTCCCCTCACCCGCCTTGTTTTACTGTAGTCCCTCTGCCTCTTTTTTTCTCTGTCAAACACCTGAGAATGAATTATTCTACTCTAAATTTAATACCTTTGGTTTTCTTTTTTTTATTTGGGGATTTTTTCAATGTTTTGGTCTGGCAGTCAAATGGAAAATGTAATCATTCTTATAGCCTTAATCCTTATGGCTTTGTTGCACATGTAGGATTGTGAATGAACAAGGTAGTCAGGAGACAGAAAATGAATAGCGTAAAGTATCCAGTACATTTTACATGTGCTGTTCTTTCGGAAGCAAAATTTGCCAGGCCAGTGGATGAAATTTAGTTCAATTTACTAAACTTGTTTTTCCTTGGATAATGAAATTCCCAGGTCAGAGGGAAGAAGAAAAAATCTCAGAACACTGAGTCTGAAATAGGAGACTGTAGAGGTAAAACATTTTGTTGAATATAAACTCAAAGACTACCAGGCCAGAAGGAGCCATTAAGATCTTGTATTCTGACCTTTCATGTAGCTTGGGCAAAATTGTCCCTTCTTGTATTATTAAGCATTTGAGCGAAAAACACAGAAATGTCCCTTTCAGAAAAAAAAAGCCAGTTTATGTTTAACACTTCCAGCTATTTGGACTTCAGCACAGGCTTTAACAGTTAAAAATTTGTAGCTTGTCTGTGAGTCAGAGTCTTTTGGGTTTTTTTTCTTCCCCACATAGATTCTCATAAACTGAGAATCCTTGAACCTTCTCTTTGATAAGCAAAATAGAGTGAGTTATAAAGCAGAGCTTCCAACCCTTCAATCTTTGTCATGGCTCCTCCCTGAACTCTGAATTTTCAACAATCTTCTGGACACCTAGAGGAGGAAGCATATTCCCGCCACATATGAAAATATAATTTTCTATCCTCATACTGGAAATTTCCTTTGTTTCTGTATCCTGGGTTTGTTTTAGCCCTTTGGACAGTGTCAGCCTAGGTTTTTATATTCCGATTGTCCAGTGTGATCCTCAAACTCTTTTCAGACTGCTATCTAGGTTATAGTCCCCCCACCTGTATGTATAATCTGCATTTTGTATTCTTGGATATGAGTTTATATTTATCACTCTTGCTTTGCATTTTGCCTGTCTGAGCACTGCTTAGCACCATTCTCTTTATCAGTGACAGAGCCTGTTCACTCTTCTGCATCCTTAACACTGCGATCTGCAAATCTTATCTGCAATGATGTTATGTTATGTTTCCTTCCAGGTCACTGAGAATAGTGTTACACACCTCAGAATGAAACCCTGCTCCCTGGAGGTATCCCAAGAAGCACACACACTCACACTTTTGAGATCTATCAGCTCACTAGTTTTTAATCCATTTACCATGTGAATTTTTTTCTGTTGTTCTAGTTTCTTAATCAAAATGTATAACATCAAGTCAAATATTTTCTTCTCTGCTGATGTTAGATCAATGCTGTTATCTTTATTGACCAGCCTTCCCTATTATAAAGAGATACTAATTTAGCTGAACAAGCTCTAGTTTTCATGAAGTCAGTGGGCAGGCATTAATAAAATTAACTTCCCTTAGCGGTGCAGTGAGGACACTCCATAGCAGAAGCATCTTAAGCATCTTAATCTCTCCGTCCATTTTCAGCCACCTGAAGAAGTTGGTGCACCTGAGCTTCCCTTATGAGGGAGGGAGGGTGCGAAAGAGCCTTACCTTTCTGGCTGGAAGAGGGCAGAGGGGCTGCCTCGTGTTGGTGGGAGCAGACTCCCACATCCCTAAACCCCTGCTTTCCAATGGGCAACAGACCCCGTGATAGACAATAAATCTACCAGCGCTGCCACAACTTTTCTGACTTATTCCTGCCTTCACTGCCTTTAAAGCAGCCAACCCAGTGGCAGTCTCTGAGGTATAAACTAGTGATAAGATAGAGATATAATCCCCATGCCTGAGCACCTCAGCTTCCTCCTGTCCTCCCTTACCTAAATCATACAGATGCTGCTACATCTGATGATGGCAGCAAAACTGCTCCTTTGTCAGTGATACACATTGTCAGTCTAAAGGCTTCAGGTACAGAGGATGGCTAACAAGTAAAGGAAGAGGATTAAGCTCTTATCAAGAGCCCAGAATCTGATCTGCAGAATTAATACATCTGCTTCAATAGATAGACCAAAGGACATTTTGCCTGTGTAGAGACTGTGAGACAATCATGATTTAAATATGCCACCCAGGTGCCTTAAGCAGCATGAGTCACAGACTGAATGAGCAAAACTTTTTTTGACCTTGAGGACTGCAGAATTCGGTTCTGGACTGTTAATCAATCTTTAGTAAAGGCTCTTTCTTGTATCTTGCTGTGTATCTTGGTTCAAAACCTGAAGTGTTTAAGGACCAGTTTAAATGTAAACACATGAGTAGTGCCAGTGCTGTCCGTGGGACTTTATCTGTCATCTACGCATGAGTGGTCTGCTGGAGCAGAGGGAAAATGTTCAGCTTCTTGTAAGATCAAGTGCTATGACAGTGTGTGGCTCCCAGTGAACTGTAAGTTTAATCGCTCTGCAAAACAGTTCTCTTCTGGTACGAATTTCAGGACAGCTATTGATTTCACATCTTTCAAAAGCTTTTCCTACTGCAATTATGACTGTCCTTTCTTGTTCATCTGAACATAACATGAAATAGATATCTGCCAGAACAAGCATAAGTAGATATAAGAGATCCTCATTACTTTGTCAATTAATTCCCATGTATTATTATGTGGAAAGTGTATTCTGTTACAAATATCTTATAATGCAGTGGCTTGCTAGTGTTTGATTAGCCACATAATTTTTTTTTGGTTAAAAAAGTGATTGTACATGCAGGCATGCTGCACACTGTTTTTTACTTGCCTACAAGTGATTGCTCGTCAGGAAGTGAACACACTGTGCTCATTTTTTTTCCTCGTAATCTCTTCCTTTTGAGATCTCCAGCACTGTAATCCCTTCCTTTCTACATTCTATGGATTAAGTCTTCTTTTCCAGCATGACAGACTTTAAATAACTTAATGACTAGGTGTCTGCAAAATCCCTTGCCTATATTATAAATAACAATACATAGTCCTTAGTGAACACTGAGAATGTAAATCAGCATTACTCTTGCTGTTTATAATATCAGAAAAAAACCACAATTGAATTACAGCCTTATGTTCAGCCATGGACCATGAAATTAGTGGGTAATAGCAATGTACTAACACTCATACCCTTTAAAAAGGATCAAGACTGGAAATGATCAAAAACATGTTTTTATAAAACTGCCCTTCACATGCAGCCTGAGTCATTGCTGCATCACATAGAAGAGAAACAGGTGAAAAGTCAAATCTACATTTGATGTTGCGTGGTTATTAGCTAGTGTAAAGACTCTACATTTGGTCTTTAAACAGTAAATAACAACATGAAAAACCTACTGGGTAATCTCCTACTAAACGTTTTCATTTTTTTATGGTTACTTTTATGTGTATGTTATTGACTGTTACTGCTATGACATTTTGATAGAAAGTACCTGCAGAGAGGGATGAGCACTCAATCAGATTAGTTCAGAGGGTGTAAATCTCAGATAATGAGTGACCTCCAGGGCAGCGCTCCAGATTTACATAAGGACAACCCTGCACAGGAATGCCCTCCTTATTGTGTCTTGCACTGTCCCGAGCCCTCGCAGGGTCAGCTACGGCATCACCTCGCTGCACAGCAGCCCAGCTGCCAGGATTGGGCCGTGAGGTGCCCACCAATGCGAAAGCCGTGATTCCAGAGGGATGGGAAGCCAGGGCCAACCCCACCACTCAGCAAGGCTGGCCAGCAGTCAGGCGTGAGGCTTATGCAGCCTATGGGCCAGCGCTCGCTCATGAAATGCTGCGTGCATTTTATATTTCTCTCTCATGTACTAAAGCAGAAAATTATGAGATCCTGGTCTGAGAGGAGCAGGACTTTGGTCGCTCTCCTCCACACTGTGATTTCAACAGTGCAGTGCCCTACTAACAGAGGGAACCCTTCACTGATGGTGATGAAGAGTCCAAGTGGCTCCTTGCTGGGGCTAGGCACCCACCTGTTAGGTACCAGGTTGAGTGTCCAAGCTGAGGCCACTCTAACTTCAGCTCCAGCCTTGCTTTAGTCCTAGAATTATTCCCCGGTAATGCCCTATTAGTCATATGGATAAGAAGAAACCGCCTGGGATCTGTACACAGCTTGCTTGTCTTTGATTAACACATCCCACTAGAATCCAGCATGGTTTTATTACTCTCCCTCATCCTTTTGAACTTGGTTCATTTTCTTAATTTTGCATTGACCTAATTTACAGTACCTGAGGCCATTGTCATCCTTTCTGTACACATAGTAGGCAGTATCTAATGAGTTGCTATGAAATCCCTTCCTCTTTTTATCTCTGGAACCTCTGTTAGTAACTTTAAACAAGCTCTATTCATCCCTAGAGCAGGTCTGATCTCTCTCTGTTGTTTTTTGTTTTGTTTTTTTTTTGTAGGTCAGTTACTCCAAAGCTTAATTTTGTAGCTATTATTTTTCATGCAAACACATACCTAAAAAAAAGTGTAGTCAGGGCTCTACTTTAACCTGCTAACATGGACATATCAAACAACATCAGTCCTGAACATTAACAGCAATAAAATATTTAATTGCTTTTAAAATAACCCCAAAGTCTGCTGGGTGCATGGTTTCACCAAACCTGAGGTACACAGAAAATGTAAAATGAAAGGAGGGCTAAATTTGATGAAAACATAAAATTCAATGTGCATAAATCTAAGCCAAATTCCTGAACACATCTAGAGAGGAGAGAATTGAAATTCAAAGTTTAAAAATAATACTATGGCTTTGACATTTCTATTGCTCTTTTTATCGGTGACTCCGAAAGCACTTTCTGAATAGCAATTCTTGACGTCTTGAAGGAGAATTTTTCCTCCTATGTTAAGCCCAAGTAAACTGAGGCACTGAGAAGTGACTTGTCCAAGTTCAAACACTGAGTGACAGATAGCAAAAGAAGCAACTCTACAAGCTGAAACCCTCCACTGAGTCTGGCTGGGATGGAGTTAATTTGCTTCACAGGAGCCCATAAGATGCTTTGGTTTGGATTTTGGTTCAAAGTGTTAACACGCCAGTGGTTTGGCTGTGGCTGAGCAGTGCCTGCGTAGCATCAAGACCTTCTCTTTTTCCCACTCTGTCCCTGTGAGTAGGCTGGGGGTGGGCTACAAACTGGGAGGAGGCACAGTCAGGACATCTGACCTGTACTGACTACAGCAATAAAAGCTCAAGGAAAGGAGGAGGAAGGGGGACGTTCATGGTTATGGCATTTGTCTTGCCAAGGATCCATTACACGTGATGAAGCCCTGCTTTTGTGGAAGTGACTGGACATCTGCCTACCGATAGGAAATAGCAAATAAATTCTTTCTTTGCTTTGCTTGTGTGGGCAGCTTTTGCTTTCTCTATTAGACTTTCATCTCAACCCACGAGTCTTCTTACCTTCCTTCTACTTTCTCTGCATCCTGCAGGAGAGGAGAGTGAGTGAGTGGCTGTGTGGGTGCTTGGCTGTTGGCCAGGGACAACCCACTACAAGTTCTCAGGACTGGTGTGTGTATTCAGTGCTTGAATAAAGTCTTCTGCTCCCAGAGGTAGACCAAACCAACCTCTAGTCAGCACCCGGAACTTCAGACTTTGAAAAAAACACATTTTCGAAGAATTTTAGATGAAGAGAAAGCCAATGTTTTGCTAAATAAACCATGAAACTCAGTCTAAAAACTTAGGTGAAATAATTTTATTGATATCAACTATTTAAGCGGAAGAGTCAACCCATCAAACTGCAGAATGCTCTAATCAACAGTCTCATGACCTTCTGGTAGCAGATTTTAGTAGAGGAACTTTAGCGTAACAAAGTGTTCCCTGGACCACCAATCAGACAGCATCATACAGGTATGATTCATGCACTTGGAATAAAGTGGTATTTTCTCTGTTCTTTCAAAGTACAGGCAAATAACAAGAAAGAAAATCTATAATGAAGCAGTGTTACAGATCTAGTTATTACCCATAAACTCACAATAACACTGAAGTAAAAAACAAAGCAACCTGCCAGCCCTACTACTTTTTCAAGAGAAAGGCAGAATAAGTGTGTTTGACATTAACTGCTTCCTTAAAATTCATCTCATTCTTCCAAGACATGAGAGAATGTGCATAACTCACTTTTAGATTAGAATGTTAAAGGGACATTTCCAGCCTAATAAAAATAAACAAGCCAAAACAGTCTTCTTTGAAAGTGTTCCAATTTTATCATTATGATTTGCTGTAACTGAAAGAGACTCAAAATATTATATTCAGCTTATTTTCTTCATGTTATTAAGAGCATTTTTTGTTTAATTATTTCCCCTGTCTAAATACATCTTTCAAAACCCAGTGTAGAGTTAATAGGTGGGACAAAGAAAATCAAGCAATTCCCCTCTCCCCCCCCCTCAAATTTTATTGCAACAATAAAATCCATAAATATGGCAGGAGGACTGTCAGGTAGAGGTAAAATGTCATTTTAACTATTTTTGATTCACTATGTTTCAGGCTGACAGTGCTTGTACCTGGTTATTATTATTAGACAGAAATAGTTATCATTTTAAGATAACTTATGTGAAAATAACTTTTATTTAAAATACTGCAGCACCTTTTAAACAAACAAACTCATTATAAAGCATTACATCACATATTACGTTAACGTTCAATGTATAAAATGGCTAATAAATTATAAAGATAATAAACGGTAACTATAAGGGTAATTATAAAGGTAACCTATGCCGTTTATGAGCAGAACATCAGAATGATCAAGTGATATTTGGAGATCAGTTAGGAGTTTGTTTCTGTTATCAATATCTTCATACCTCTATACATGTACACATAATTTAAGGAAATTTTACAAGGAGAAAAGGTAAAGCAAGCTAAATAAGTGTTCACTTCCTCTGTATGCCCTTTGACTTGGTGAAACGGTTTTTCCTCAGATTTTCAGAAGCACCTTTGATACTCGCTTCTCTTGCCATTCCATTGTGTCTGATATGCACGTTGTCACACTGACCTGAAAATGGCTTGAATGGAGGCTTCTGCTGCCCTTTTTATCCCATGATTTTTGTCCTCATCAAAGCAGAATACTCTTCCTAATTCCTAGCACCATTCTTGGGGATTGAGGAGATTTTCCAAATCCCAGTAGCCACTGTGGCTACATTCAGAAATGGCAGCAAGGTGGCAAGTCCTCCGCATAGTGCATGGGGAAGAGTATACATTAAAGAGGAAGAGCCATTAGCATTAGCAGAAGGACTTAGACATCGGAGCAGCTGTAAACTAACAAGAAAGAAATGCAGAAAGGAGTGCTGCAGGCTAAGCCCCTCTTGACACAGTTGGTCAGGTGCCTTATGGTGTACCTCTGGGGAGGTCTTCCCGCTGCTTGGGATTTATAGCCATGTAGTGTCAGCCTTTTTCGACACATGGGTCAGTCTGATCCTCCTGGTAGGAGGATTTTAAGCATGGGTTTTTTAAAAATCTGAATTTCGAACTTGAGGACCTAAGTCCTTTTGTAGTTGTAGGATAGGGAGGAGGCCAACATACATGGAATGAGAAATACCTTTGCCAAAATTATAAGTGACCATAGTAAAGCAATATGTCATGCTGCAATTGCAGCTTAGGAAGTGGAAGCAACCTTAGCAGAGCTAAGGAAGCACTTCTCTCTTCTGGTGCAAGAATAACAAGGGGCAGCATTTTTGTAGTCATGTGATAATGAAAGAAATGACAATGAGGAAGGTGGAACAACCCATGTAGTATGCAGTGAACTTTCTCACGTGACTGCATCACATACCTATATGATTTGGATTTCTCTGGGGACGTATAGTAAGGCAAGTCTGATTTTCCACCCACTTTTGCAAGTTTACTGTTAGTGAAACTCCAGTGAATTTGACTGAAGAAAATGAGACGATAATTGAGTTCAGGGTCCCTGCTTTGAAGACTTAACAATCTAATTTTGGACTGGAGCAAAAAAACAAAACAAAACCCAATTAGGGAGGAAAGGAAGACAAAGTCCCTCAGGTTATGCTCATGCCTTTACTGGATCTGCTATGTGTCTTTAAATAGAAGCTCTAAATCACCAGTGTATGAACATCATGAAAGATATGAAGAAAGAGATTTGCTTTTATTGTATGCCACTAGAGCAGAAATACCTAATTTTTGCGTCAATACCATAGTTAATTTTCTGCTCATGTGTGATAAAATTGCAAAGCTGACATTATTGGAGGCATCTGCAAAAACATCTCTGATTGATGCTCTTTTGTTTTTACCAAACTGAAGAGCTTATTTTTGTGGTTAGGTGACTGTGCACCACCTTCTCTCAGAGCCCAGATCACTTCTCCAAACCTCACAGAAAGGTACGTGTGAGATCTCATGTACCTCACTCTTAGCAGTTGCCACTTTGATGATTATGTCTCTAATTGCACCGTGGCTTACCACTATTTGTACTGCTCTACTGAGCTGTTCTTAGAAATGGATATTAAGGTAAAACCTCTTCATTAATATGTATCTTCCCTTTAATCTCACTTTATGTACTGGCTAAGGTAAAACCTCGTACATTGCACAGGCAGTATAGAAATTGCAAGGAGAAAATTAATTCAGTTTCTGCCTTTTAGAGCTTGCTTGCTTGCTTGTAATCACAGACGAAATTTTTCCTTTTAAGATTCAATTCTCCCACTTAGCTCCAAGCCTTTACAATTTCATTCTTGGGTGTGATATTAAAGTTTAATCTTTGAGGATGTCGAAATGTATTTCCTGCAACACGTTATGGGCATAATGTGGGAAACTGATCCTGAAACAACAGACAGCTGCTGGAGTTTTGTGGTTTCTATTGTGTTTGTCTTTAGTGTCAATAGAGTAAGCTTGCTTTGCTTTGCTTTGTTTTGTTTTCTTCTGTTCTTAAATAGCAACATTCCAGCACTTCAAAGTCAATAGATTTCTTGCTATAAACCTTATCATATATCAGGTTCATCTCCTGGAAGACAAGCAAGTGAGGGCCATGGGTAGTAATTATTGTAGCAAAAGACTTTTCACTTCATGCTGTGTATCATACTCATGAAT
>VYZW01018490.1:0-14782 GCA_013401315.1 Balaeniceps rex | reverse complement strand
CTAGTAATGCTACCGTCCTGTCTGTAGTTTTGTGATTTGCCATTACTCTACCAATCATCTCCTAGGTTTTAAAGGGTCAGTGACATCTTCAGCTTCTGGTATATTCTCACAGAAGCCACCCCTATTTGTTAAAAAATACACACACACAAAACAGCATCACCTTAGAATGGACTATCCAAAATTATAAGACATTATATTTAATATGATTTAGATCATCTATCAAGGTCATGATTTGGAAAAGTTTATCTGAAAATATTCAAGGTCCAACAAAAGACTTAGTCAGGATTACAGAACAGTGCTGCTGACAGAATAACAGATTAAACTTCAGGAATGAGAAAAGCCCAATCAGACTTTGCTTATCTGCCATAGCTGGATTAATCCTAAAACTGTGTTCTTTGTTATTCAACTGTTCCGCTTAAATACTCACCATTAACAGCGTTTTAATGTTTTGATACTTGGCAGTTTCTATATGTTGCTTCCTGTGAGACAGTTTAACCAAATTCTTTTTTTTAGACCTATATACATTTTAAGACATAACGTCTCATGGAAAAACTTGGAGGAGGGTGTATTTATTTAAATATTTACATAGTAGCCTTGATAAATCTGTGATAATTAAAGTATTCTGAAGGAGTAAAAGCCAACAGAGGAACTCCTACTTACCAAAAATGGAAAATACAACCTGATATTTGTCAACACCTGAATGACTATAGAGTCGTACTGTTTCTCCTCACTATCTCTGAGGTATATAATAAGAGCATTGACATTAGACTTGCACAAGCCATACGTCAAGAATGCAAGATCGCAAACGGAGAAGATGCTTTACCTACATAAACAAGGGCCCTCCAAAATGCCTGACTTCATTTTGTACACCGCTTGCTTTCTGTTAAGAGAGCTCAGATGATGTGGGGGTCACTTGCATTAATGCTTCAAACATGGACAAACTTCAATCTGTGTTCCTTCATGATTTGTTCACTTGGAATCAGCTACACTGATTTAAGAAAATGAACAAAGAAAAGGTAATGATGGCCCAAGGCTGTTGGGTTGTATGTTGCCAATTAATTAAGCCTTTAAAAAGAACCCAGAAAATGAGAAAAAAAATAATTCCAATGTATTGATCACTTTTTTCTTATTCTAACACACTGCCATAGGTATTAGCTATAGAGATAGATCAGGCTTATACTACCTTTTTAATATGAAAGACAGGTTTTGCAGCTGACACATGAACAAAAAAAAACCAGACCAAAGAAAGCAAGCATGACTTTCCCCATGGAGTTTCATTTGATTTGGGATATATTTCTTTTCTTTCAACTAATATAATCCAAACATGTTGATATTTAAAAGCAGACTATAAAAGGCTGTCTATTATAGTCACAGGGCAACATCTATCACAGCACTTACAATCTTGCTCACTCTAGAAAAATGTATCAACATTTCCCACTGTTGTGTTTATGCTCTCTACTTGTTTCACCAGTATTGTCAAGGACTTTAGAGTAAGCAACATATCTGAAATGTAATTCTGTGCAAAATTCAGTATATCCATGGCATATGTACTTGCTCTAACTACACACCCATATTTTTCTCCTTGCATAAGGAAACAAAAACCCCACATATTTACTTCATACAATACTCTCTTAGAAGCTGTAGGGTTTTGTTGTTGTTGTTCCCCAAGAAATCCTAACTATGGTTTGAGTTGGATCTCCTTAGGAGCAACAATTTAATGACACCTGTAGATTTTCTACAGGTTGTGTACATAGCTGTACAGGTTGTGAAGTCTGTAGATTTTCAGTTACTAAACTGAATCCTCTTCTAGTAAGGCACAAGTTGGTACATTGTGAGGTGCAATAAAACTTTGATGACATAGACAGATGGTAGCAATAAACTTACTTTTGACTTTGGTAACGTATCACTTGCAATTCTATGATATCCCATCTGAGCATCTCAAGGCACTTCTCAGAATAACAATTTGGCTTCATAATGTTTCTATTTTGAATTAAGGAAGCATTATCATCAACAATATTTTACAGGCAAAGAAACTGACAGATTAAAAGGATTCAATCCCTGAAAACGGTTGGGCACCCATTCACATGCATGTGTGTACAGAACCACTAGCAAGAAAAGTTCAATCCAGAGTTTTACAAAGGCTTTTTTTGGAGGTGAATAGGGAAGTCATTGCTTTCTGATTTCATGGCATTTAATTTCGTCATTACATTTCATTTCACGGAGCTTTGGATCTGGTCACTACTGGCATGGCCATGACCAGGTAAGGACCTGCACTTCCTTAGCAATGACACCCTGGGTCAGAACCTTAATTTTTACATACCAGCATAATGTTATGTTAATCTTCACCAATTCAAAGGTGTTTAGCTGTGATAGAAGACATTTCCCTGAAGATATGAAACCACATAGATTTCTATTGTTAAGATTTCAGAAATTCTAGAAAAGTTTCCCTTGTTACTCAGTTTAAGAAATAATCAATACTTGACTCAGGCTGCTAGTGAGTTTTGTGTATGCATTCATACTCACACAGACAGCAAGTACCCATTAGCTAGAAAAATACAATGAACCTAGCAAGTCTGAATCAAAAATCATTTATTGCCATCTTATAGAAGCAAGGTCAAAGAGAATTGCTATTTTAGGCAGTGTCCAGGTTTCTTGGAGACAAAGGCTTACTCCGTATATCTGCACAGCCTTGTCCTTGTCATCTGCATAACCTTCAGACCTGAGAAGATTTAAGTTTAAATGAATTGGAAAAGATTAAGTGAATCATATGTTTAGCATTCCTTAACCCTCACCATGCTACAGGACCAGTTGGGGTAGCACAACTCAGTTGACCAAAAGCATTCTTATCTAATTTATCTTGGTACCTTTAAAAACATTCAAACAAATTCAGCAATAAGGGCTTTTAGACAACATACATTCTTTCGGTTTTGGTACTCTGTTCCAACACATCACTATAAAGCTACTAGGATAACAGAAAGAGAATTGGCCCATTACATTTTAGCTATCCAAACTACCTTGACAAATATTTTGAGAAAGGAAGGCCTTTTGGTAAGAGCTATGCAGGTAATAGAAAGAGAGCAGTGCTACTGGAGCATGGGCAATACAGTGAACAGAAAGACATTTTATGGTATATTGTTGTTACTGTGATTTTGCTTCATTTGGAAAGTGAAATTTTTATAACACACCTTGTTTCTTAGGAATATATACCTGGCTGCAAAAGCTCAGAGGTAAAAACTCAGCATATAAACTTTAGCATTGCTAGTATTACTTTGGGACTTCTTTTTAAATCCTTTTTCTTCCTTGAAGAAAATAACTCAGACCCTTTTCTAAGTATGCAAAATTAGATGTTTATTTTGGATGCTTTTTTCCCTCTCTTCACCTCCACCAAGCGGGATGAAAACTGGTTCTGTTTTAATTAGCTAGTAAGCTACTGACCTAATTGATTTTCAAAATAATTGTTACAATGGCTCAGATATTTTGAGTTGTCTCCAAATCGCAGTTTGTGTGAAAACCAACTCTACAGCTCATGACTGCATTAAATGAACTTTCCATCTTTTTCTTTCCCCCCCTTCTTGAATGAAACTATGGGAAATTCCTACAATTATTTCTTACTGAGTTTGTAACCATGTCCTTTTCTAACATTTTAAAAACATTCAATTGCTGAGATGATTGAATTGGACAGAGGGTAAAGAAGATACAAGACACATCAGTTCCGTCAGTCTCATGATGAGTTAATCAATGAACGATCTAGTCTTCCTCTTCTATGACACTATAAAAGTTAATATTCCCGTGCAGCAGTCCGAGGAATGAATTCTGCCTGCTGTACTCCACTACTCCATATCATCAAGGTATTTGCACAACATATCAGACTGACAGGTTCAAGAATAATACACTTTCACAATATATATTACCATCACAGCAAAGGGACTGTTGTATGTACTGTACTACTCCTGCTAAGCCCTTATCTACAGCCCAGGAGGTGCCTCCTCCTACCAAAACCCAGAAACTTTCAAACAGAGATGAAAGGAAGATATTATTGTGCTTTGTTCCTTAAACTGCTACAACACAGAGAAAAATGAGAGCATTTGTTTCCTTCCTGTAAAATTATATACATGTGTGTGCATCTGTCACTGTTACAGCAAATGATATATTGTTCCTAAAAAAAGGTCATAAAATGAACATTGGGCTTCAGCTTGCATAACTTAGATTCAGCTAAGCTTTTTTCCTAAAAATCAAGCCCATTGTTTCTCTCCTTCATAAATGCCCATCCACACTACAACCTTTTTGTAGAACGTGCTGCACAACATCGAATATAGATAGCAGATCTGAGTACGTTCAGCCTAAGTTGCAGGGATACTTTTCAAATAGCGATCCACATTTAAGAAGTAAGCAAACTGACAACTAGAAAAAAGTTATCTCTCTCCTTGTCAAGTCTTTTTTTCTCTTTAAAAAACCCTAATTTTTTTAAAACCAATACAATTTTGTAGCATTATGTCATGAATTTTCTTTGAAATATCATTCTTGCATTTGTAATGCTTAATAATACTGTACTTTCAAATCATCTACACTAAATTCTAGTAAAAAGGTAGTATCTGTTGTACAAAGAAATAATGTATGTACAGAAATCATTACTATAGCACAAATACTTTTGCCACCTAATGAATATGCCTGCTTTACATTTTCTGGTGTAGAGAAGAAATAACAGACAATCCATCCTTTTCAAGTGTCACTGTCCAAAAGTACAAAGTTCCATTGAGTAATATTCTTCACTTTTCCCTTCCTTTTTTTCATCACCTTTTGCTTTCACTTTTTACTGTAACCTTATAAAATATTTAAAACATGAAATCACGTAAATATTAAAAAAATGAAGGTTGTAAATCATTCTATATGTAACTTATAATTTACCTGAAAAATTTATTAACGGATGGAATTGGGTACTACTTGCTTTACCTATTATGATCAGAATTGAGGGTATCACATTTCTCTTTTGGAATTCGTATAAATCAAAGAATCACGTTCCTTATATAGTGTTTGTTTCTTCAACAGTTCTAAAAAATAATTTTCTACTTTATATGTATGTATATACCTTATTGATATAATTCTGGAATCTCTTATAATATGTACAGGATCTACCTATGCAGTACCTCTACTAAACAGAAAAATATTATCCATTTTATAAATTTAAAATAGCATCAGCGATTTTATGCTGCAGATAGAAGTATTATGGATTCAAAAATATCTCCTGTCTTTATAACTAGGAGATGGCATAAAGGGAGAAGTAAATTAGGCTCCCTACCAACTTAATGCAATGGTAGGCTGCTCTGGAGAGCATTTCAGCTGCCCAAGTAATATGTTTCCTATTCTGAAGATTGTGAGGGAGAATAACAGACTTTTGTGTCAGACCTGTTAATACTCCCGGTGTCAAGGAAACCTACTTTCAACTTATAGTAGCGGACAGACCCCAAAACATAGGCTGGCATGAACACGCTCACCTGCAAGCACTACAGTTCTCCGAAGTTCTTCATATCACTGCCCTCTTTGTTAGGACTGACATCTGCTCGTGGACCTATTTGACTTTCTAAATCATTACGCTGTCTTGCACATAAGTAACTATAGTTTGTAAGAAAAGAACTATAAAAAGTGCATGGAATGAAGGGAAAGAGTTTTCATACACTGCTTGGTTAAATCATCTAGACATACCAGATCCTCCGGCCCATTAATTCTGGCTAATTCTACTGGTGGCGGAGTGCAACACTGTCCCTTCTCGTAGTCCAGGTCCTTGAACATAGACTGGCCATGCCTTGCTGCTCACACAGCTCTCCCAGATGTCTAGGTTTTCCTCCAATGGAAGCCTGGACCACAGGCAAAGAGGAAAGAGTGCCGCCTTCCCACAGGTCCCCTGATGGGGATGATGAGGGAATTGGCACTGCAGGCTGGATCACAGAGCCTTCCCTTCTGCATCCAGAACGCAGGTGGTGCACATGGGCAGGGCAGTCAAGAGGCTGCACCCGGTACTGCAAGCTCTGCCTCTGGCTTTCAGCGGGCTATATCGGTTTGCATCAGCTGAGGACTCCTTCTGAGCTAGTTAGCTAGCTAACTTACAGGCTACTTAGAGCTGCATAAAACATTAAAAGTTTGTAGTATTTCCACTTTCAAACTGATTTATAAAAAGCTTATTCTCAGGAAATTGTTTGTTCCAATTTGGTTGAGGTTTCCAGTTATTTCAATAGGAAAAGCAGCCTTACATTCTAGTGAAAAGCTGAAGGAAGGGATCAAAATAAATTTACTTTGTAGTAAAGATTCAATTGGTAACTATGTTTTCGAATGTTTTCTTACTGCTTTCAACTGCTAGCGATTTTATCCATCTGTGGAATATTGCTGTTTGATTCTGTCCTTTCTGATTTTGTCAGACCTGCTCAAGATCAGCTGTCACAAAGTTTGATCTAAAAATTGAATTTATACCATAGAAAAACCAGTAACAGAGGGGAAATATGGACACTGAATGAAAAACTAATCAACCGGCACTGAAATACTTTCTGGGTACTGAAAATATTTTGCTTCTCTGAGCTTACTAGATGTCTCTCTACAGACTTTATGAGTGAACTGGACTGTGTTACAATCTGGCAGGAAGAACTACTATCCGAAGATCAACACATATTTCATCAGTGATAGAAGCAGCTCACAGACCTCTAGATGCACTCAGTGGAGCAAAGCTGGAAAACAATTGCCCAAATGATCTTTAAAAAAAAAAAAAAAAAAAAAAAGAAGAAAAAAGAAACTCTCCACAGCCATATTTAAGTTTAGCAGTATATATAATTTAGTCTTGATAGAACCATAGCTGTTTTCAAACTGTGCCCCTGCCCTTTCCTTATCCACTTCCACTGGTCAAAGCTAGCAAACACCATACTATATAAAGGAATAGTCAAAAGGTTTTTATTTTGCATGCACAGATGTCTCTAATCTCTCTAACATTATTTACCAATATACATACCTGGCATCTTGTGTTCTGAAGCATATTGTGGCTGCCACTTTTCTTGTTAGCTTTTTGTGTATTTGGAAATGCCTTTTGAGCATGACTGCATTCTGTTCTCTTCATTAAAGATGTATCTGTATCACATTCCCTCCCTCAACTGCAATTATTTAGCCATTTCCTGCCACCTCATTTTTGACACAGGGGGCCCTGCTGTCCAAATGAAATTTTGATGAAGGCTTGAGGACGTGCTTGTGCATTCTTGAGTCCCACTGCAGTCCTGTGACATGCAAAGAACAAGAGTCAAATACTCATTTAGTGGGAAAGTGTGTTACTGCTTTTTAAAAGGAACAAATGTTGTCATACAGTGCTCTGCCAGCTCCACTTTGCCCAGTATTTTTGTTGCTGCTCCACATGCATTTCTTGCTGTCTAATCTGCCTAAGATGACCAGAATCCCACAGGCCAGGAGAACACTATATTACTTTAAATCTGTCACCCAACCTGCACCGCACTTTGCTTTTTAGAAGGGCAAAATTTCAATACACGTTACACAAATAGCTTCGTTACCTTGTATTGCGCAAACATTGCTGTTCTTGTTCCTCTTCCACTCATTGTTTTTTCTTCTTTTATCAGTGCAATCCTAACTTCAACATTAGAAATCTAACTGACCCATAATTACTTTGAATTACAAGTTACAGAAGCAACAAATTCTTCAATTTCTGCCTGAGAGGTCCTGCGTGCCATGTACATACGCTACCAGTACCAACTGTATGCAATGCTTTCATGGACCTTGTCATGGTTTAGCCCCAGTCGGCAACCAAGCACCACACAGCTGCTCGCTCACCCTCCCCCCGCAGTGGGATGGGGGAGAGAATTGGAAGGGCAAAAGTAAGAAAACTCGTGGGTTGAGATAAAGACAGTTTAATAATTGAAATAAAATAATAATAATAATAATAGTAGTAATAAAAATTGCAATAAAAAGGAGAACAAAGAGAAACAAAACCCAGAGAAAAGAAAACAAGTGATGCAACTGCTCACCACTCACCGACCGACGCCCAGCCAGTCCCCAAGCAGCGATCGCTGCCCCCCGGCTAACTCCCCCCAGTTTATATACTGAGCATGACATCATATGGTACGGAATAGCCCTTTGGTCAGTTTGGATCAACTATCTTGGGCTGTGCCCCCTCCCAGCTTCTTGTGCACCTGGCAGAGCATGGGAAGCTGAAAAAGAAAGTCCTTGACTAGGGTAAGCACTGCTTAGCAACAACTAAAACATCAGTGTGTTATCAGCATTCTTCTCCTACTAAATCCAAAACACAGCACTATGCCAGCTACTAGGAAGAAACGTAACTCTAACCCAGCCAAAACCAGGACAGACCTCTTCTTTCTTTTGTCCCAACTTTTCATTCCCTTCTAGCAAACCCTCTTTTATTCAGTATGATCCTTCAAATTCAGCAAATGAGCCACTAAACACAATGACTGCAGCCACCCTGTCACACTGACAGGATTAATCTCCAGGACATAAAGTGCAAAAGGGGTTCTCTGGAAAAGCCCCATCACCTGTAATGGTGTCACCGAATATTACACCCTAAGTCGTTTGTTCAGGAATACTAAATTGAAGCTGTATGGCAAGTTTAATTCTAGCTTTTCTGAATTTTTGAGAACTTGCTTAAGATTAAATCAAAATATTTCAGTAACCTCAAAAAATTTTATCATGTCAGAGATAGTGTGTTGGCTTGCCCTTGTAACAAAGTATAGCTGAGCCTTTTCAGCTAAATTATTTCCATAAAACCTGGAATAGAGCAGAAATATGACATGCATCAGCCCAAAAGGGTTGAGGGTTGGCAAAGATAGTATTTTAAACAGGAAATCCTGAATGGTCTTATTAGGCAACACATCAATTTCACTTCTAATTACCTTTGGTTCAGAAATCTGATGTGATGGTGGCAATACATAATTTTACATTTTTTTTTAAGCTACCTTTGCTAAGGAAAATATTTCACAAAATTAGAGAATTGCCAAGAACAACTGTAAAAGGAAGTTTCCTTACAAGAAAAGTCCAGCTAAAAATATTCTGGGCAAGACACAAACTACCAGTAGCAGTGAACTCCCTATAGTTTTTACGGGGAAAAAGTCTCCTTTTGAAGTTATCTTTTCTATCATTACACTATTTCAGCTTGTCAATATTGACCACGACAGCAATTTTGTCTGATACCTTGAGGACAGATAAATAACAACCTACATTCAGTCTGAAAACAGTAGAAGAAAACATACGTTAACTGTAACTGACCTGTGACAGACCTCTTCTGCTGTTTTCCAAGAGGATAAGCCTACCTATGAATTTCTATTTCTGGTGGATTATGAGTGCATAAGATTTTTTTGTCCATTTTCTGAATTAAAAGCATTATGCAACAAACACATACTTGATACCATGCAATGAAAGGAGAAAATTGAGGGTAAAGCTAAGGAAAATAACCTATGATGACTGCTTTTATACAGATAAAGTTAAGAGACACTCACATGATAAATAAAAAATTTTTAAGATGATGTTTTAAGGAAACACCATGTTTTTGAATACAGTATTCTGTTTCCACTAATATAAAACTCAGATCACATTATCTTCTGTTCATTATTAGTATTATTAGTTATCAGATCTGAATTTTTTCAATATTTAATAAAAAGCCTCACAGAACTGATTGATAAAACTCTTGATGTAAATACTGAGACTTTGCTGTCAACTATATTTAGCAGATTTCTGTGATGTGTTACATCATCACAAAAGAAAAAAAAATAATTTACAGTGCTTTCCTGGAGTGGACAAATGAATTCTGTATATTTCAAAGAGGCAAAAGAAAGTAGTCTGTGGTGACAGAGAACCAGAACTAAAAGATGACACTGAAAAATGCGCTCATGTTATACCCCATACAAGCAACCTACAACAATTACAAACCTTTCAACTATGAAGAGAGAGTTCCAGAAGAGAGAGTTCCAGAAGAGAGAGTTCCAGAAGAGAGAGTTCCAGAAGAGAGAGTTCCAGAAGAGAGAGTTATCTTGTCATATGGTTTTGTACAGTAGTTACATTTATGCTTAAGGAATTATATCCTTTTTAATGTAACCTACCTTTTATTGAATACTTATCATAATTTTGAGCGCACGTAGAAGTAGATTCTTCTAATTTTGACTACCTTAATTTTCAATACATATGCAAGAAAGTAACATGAAAGAATATTCAGTTGTTGCCAGTCTGTCTTTAACATTTCATCTCCAGCATTCATAAAAAGTGCAATTTTACCTTATCTGTAAAACACAGTTTGGGGACATTTTATGATCCTAGAGAAGAATACTTGTATATTTCCATGTATTCAAAGTTATTAAACGAAATATCCTCTGTAACTCATTCTCTTCTGCTAAAGTTGTAAGATGAACAAAAAGCTGTTGTTACAAAGTTTTCAAGGTCTCATTTTAGCTGTGCATAGCCTATTTTGTTCAATTTTGCGATATAGCAGTGGACAGGTAGTAGCAAGGAAATACTCATTTTCATTCAACATTCATTTACAGACAAACTGGTGGTTTCTGATGTAAACATCAACATTTTCTGTTTTATCTGATGACATCATCAAAATTCGAACTTCTGAAACAAAAAAAATCCTAAATTTCTGAATTCCTCCATAAACATTAACTATATTTGATCTGGGCAAAATCAAATCTTGATGATACAAGACAAGCTTCAACAAAAGTAACTCAGATTTAGTCACTCTTATTTATGGGAGTCAGTAATTGCAGCATCTCTCTCTGTTACACCTAGTTCTTTGCCTCAATTTGGCCAAGTTCTTCAGTCTTAGAACCTGAGCATCTTCAAGTATCTTCATTTCAATTCCCCTCAAAACCTCAGTCCTTACCCTAACTAAAAGGGAGCCAATTTCTGCTGCTGCTTCCATCATGCACTTCTATAAATACACCTAGTCATTCTTACAGAAAACAACTGCAAGTCTAGCAAGGGAAATTCCTATCAAAAGGAACTGTCTTTGCTTCTCCCTAAACTCTACTTGTGCACAGTTGCTTTCATTAGGAACAAGTTTCTTCAGGCTGAGTTCTACACTAAAAATAATGTTTTATTTACAGTTACAAGATTCAGCAAAGCTGTGCAACTGTTTCACAGAATGGCTGACATTGGAAGAGACCTCTGCAGGTCATCTACCAAGTCAGTCATTTCATTTAGAAGTCTATCAAGTAGGTCAAGCTTGATTTCCCCTTGGTGAAACCATGCTGACTACTCCTACTACCTTGTCCTTTATGTGCCTGGAGATGGTTTCCAGGATTAGCTGCTCTATCACCTTCCCAGCGATCGAGTTGAGGCTGACAACCTGTAGTTCCCTGGTCCTCCTTCTTGCCCTTATTGAAGATAGGAGTGACATTTGCTTTCCTCCAGTCACCACAATCAATCAAAGATTATCGAGAGTAGCCTGATAATGACATCAGTCAGTTCCCCTCAGCACTCATGGGTGAAACCCATCAGGGCCCGTGGGCTTATGTATGCCCATGTTACTTAGGTATTCCCTGATCTGATCCTCTTCCACCAAGGATACACCTTTCTTGCTGCAGTCTTTCCTCTTGTTCTCTGGGACCTGGGATTCCTGAAGACCAGTCTTGCTAGTAAAGACTGAGACGAAGAAGGCATTCAGTACTTCCGTCTTCTCCTTGTCCTGTGTAAGCAGATCCCCTGTCTCGTTGAGCAATGGGCCCACATTTTCCCTAGTCTTCTTTTTATCGCCTACGTACTTGTAGAAGCCTTTCTTGTTCTCTTTGATGTCCCTAACCAGATTTAATTTCATTTGAGCTTTAGCTTTCCCAACTTCATCTCTGGATGCTCCGACAATGTTTCTATATTCCTCCCACATTACCTATCCTTACTTCCACTCTCTGTATTCTTCCTTTTTGTCTCTGAGTTTGGCCAGAAGCTCCTTCATCCACACAGGCCTCCTGGCATTTTTGCCTGACTACTTATTCTTTGCAACAGAACTCTCTTGAGCTTGGAGGAAGCGATCCTTCAATACTAACCAGTTTTCTTGGGCCACTCTTCCCTCGAGTACCTTATCCCCATATAAGTCTTCTGAGCAGATCTTTGAAGACGCCAAAGTCTGCTCTCCTGAAGTCCAGAGTTGTAAGCTTGTTTTTTGCCCTCCTCTCTGCCCTCAGGCTTGATCTCCTGGGTCAATCTTTTGCCACCTCATACAAGAAGAGAAGCGCATAAAGTAAGAGCTGGATAGTCTGTACAAGACAATCTGAAAGAGCAGGGAGTAGCGATCAACTACTGTTAAGCAACCCATCATTCAGCAAAAAGAAAACTTAAGTGGATGTGTTATAATGTAGCTGAAAGTGTGACTTTCACACACATAGGTGTAATTCAGTTAGATTAAGCTTTAAAGGAGTTTGAAAGATTTTCCAGTCCCCTATGCACTCCAGGCTTTATTTTTGATCCCCTCATTTTGAGAACTATGCTTTAATCCTCTTCCCTGATATCAGGAAACAATCCTGAGCATGCATTTTTGTCTCATGGCTATGACAAAGTGCCAGTGTCTCTAGAAGTCAGTCAGGGCTGCTAACAGAAGTAAAGATGGTGCTTCTCCCCTCAGCCCTGCACCCCTGAGCTAAAAGCACCATTCAGCTTAGGGTGAATTACTGGTAGGCTTCATGGGAAGGGTGCTCCTTAAGCCTCTCCTTAAACGTACATCTTGCATACGTCCTCTTTGACACCACTTGAACACCAGAAAGAGAACAGAACTGGCAAAATTACAGAACTGCAGTGACGCAAGCTTTCAGTATTCAATAGGAACAAATAAACTTACCTGAGCTACTTAGAGCAATGCTACCTCAGGTTTGTCTATGCTTGCTGCAGTCTGACTACAGTCCAGACATACTCAATTGACTGGTTTTTATTCAGTTCAAAGTATGTGACCTTGAGATGGAGTAATCATTTACAAAAAAAAGTTAGTAAAATGCCACACAGTAGATAAAATGTAGAAAATCAAAAAGCCAGCAAGTCACTCACTAAGTATTTATCATCACCACCACCAAAAAAAAAGCCACACTACCAAAAGGCCACACCTTCAGGATGCATAATCTATCTACAGCTCTATATGGACAAGTAAACAGCGCAATGCTTTAATTATTACCCTTAAACTACTGGAAAGAAGACCTCAACAAACCACACAGATACTGTATCTGTGTGTTCAAAAACATGTAGACATGGCACTTTGGGACATGGTTTAGTAGGCTTGGTGGTGTTGGGTTGACGGTTGGACTAGACAATCTTAGAGGTCTTTTCCAGCCTTAATGATCCTGTGATTCTGTGGATAATGGCAAATACAGAATAGGAAATTAAATAATTAGGTGATGGATCCCAAAGATCACAAGAGCATATTATTTACACAAAAGATACCCGGTAAGCATGAAATGAATTTGCAATTCCTGTTGTTAAGTTTAAAGCTGACACCAGCACACAACACAAAACCACACTACGAGTGTCTAATAATTAAGTGTTGTTATAGTTGTGATTGTGTAAGATTATAAATGAAGTAAACTGTTTACAGGTAGAAAGTTTGGGTGTTTTTTTAAGACCACCCAGTACACAAGCAGGGGTGGAGAGGGGCTGGGGTGCAACCTCTTCCTAATAAACTGAAGTCTTAACAGCAATAGCAAAGTAAGCTGAACATTGGTCCTTTCTTGCAGATTTATTTATCAGGGTAAGCCATTCTTTTCCATTTTAGTAACAGTGATAATAAAGAAAAATTATTTTTCTAATTTTTTTTTTCTAATTAAACTCAATCTACATCATATCTTGGCNGTTTGCTGTCAGAAGTGGCAGAGAAACAAACTTCGGATACTGATCTGAAGCTTAGGCTGATGTTCCTTAGCCATTCTTCATTCTATTTTCCCAATAAAAACCTCTCTATAAGACCACCTAATTCAGCCATAGATTACTAATTTGTTAACATAATTTAAAGGACCATTTGTGTTGTTGGAATTATTGAGGGATCTCTACATTTGTGAATATATAGACCCACTTCGCCGCTGGATACAACTCCTTTGATAAAACATGGAGTATANGATAATAAAGAAAAATTATTTTTCTAATTTTTTTTTTCTAATTAAACTCAATCTACATCATATCTTGGCCTGCTCTTAAATACTTGAGATTCATATTTTCAGGCTTCTCATTTTCAATTTATTTATGTTTACAGAAATTGGGCCAAAAAGTCCTATTTATTCCAGGAAAGAGTGGGCAAAATGTATTATTATTTATATTTTTCAAAATAGAAATATCAATTTAAGTAAGATGTCTTCGAGAAGGTTTAAGGGACTAGATTATGATGCTTCCAAATATCAAACATCAGGTTAAGGTCTAATCAAACAGATTTCCACTAAAATCAATAACATCCTGTCCCCTGACTTTGTTCATGTTAAGAAACTCTTTGGTGCAGCCAACTAGATATCCAAACCTCACGTTTGTGAGGATTTTCTTCAGAGTAGTTCTGGTCTGATCCTCTGGATGCAAGGTGCAATAGCAGTCAGGGAGCATCAGGTATATTCTGGAGCAGCAGCTTCAACTTAGTTTCACCCAAAATTGCATACTTCAAGGCTGCTCCATGACGCGAACCAAAGCACAGTAAGCAGAAAAGATTGGGAGATGCCTCTCAAAAGTACTCTTGTGTTCTGAATTAAAATGGTAATGCCAAGACAGCTGTTGAAGATCAAGATGCCAGTTTGCTGTCAGAAGTGGCAGAGAAACAAACTTCGGATACTGATCTGAA
>VYZW01018485.1:13475-37295 GCA_013401315.1 Balaeniceps rex | reverse complement strand
CAGGATGGCCGGGCGTGGAGGCTGGGCCTCCCAGCTAATGCCAGGAGCGGAGGCTGCGCCAGTGGTAGGGCGCATCTGCAGAGGCTGCGCCGGTGGTAGGTAGCCTGACAGTGGTTGAGAGGGGGCAAAGCATCCAGAGATCCTGCAGGCGCAGCTGCCCTGCGCAAGGTCTCCCAGTGCTCCCTAAAAGAATCGCCGATTGCCAAGTGTTGCATGGGCCTTTGTTCCCCGGCCCTGCCCCTGGAGTGTGGAGAGGTGTCATCTCTTCTGCATTGAGCTCCGAGGGAGAGGGGAGGAGAGGGCCTGGCATCTTTGGGGCTGTGGTGCTGGCGTGATGCAAGGAGCCTGTCAGAGCGATTCTTTGCAAGTGAATATCTTCAGGAATAACATCAGTCAGGTCCTAGGGCAAACTTGAACTGTTGCATGTTGCCAAGAGGTATTTTCTAGGGATGGTTGTAGGGGGAGTTATGGGAGGCCACGAATACTGATTATTCCTGTAGGCATGTTATAGGAATAGCTACAGTCCTAATCTAGTTTGACAGCTGTGGTATGCTCTGTCTCCATTTCCACGAACCCCTTCCCTCTTAACTGGTGTTTTCACATAGATTGTGTTTTTGTGATTCTCATGCCAAAGCTTTTCTGCAGAGACATGGTGTTACAAGATTCCCAGTTTATCCAGCAAATGTTGGAGTTCTTCACAAATATTGCTCTTAAAGCATCTGATCTTTACCCCCTGTATGGATTACATAAAACTCCAGTCCCTGTAAAAGTAGGGAGTGAGAGTTGAAAATGTGTGATCTGAGATGAATGCCAATGCCTTCACAAAAGCTCAGATTTGAACCAGTCTTTTCCTTCTTCCTGAGATGAGGGTGAAATTCTTTATTGTCTACATTGGAACACACGAGCTACCTGGTACTTTCTGTTCACTTTCAGGGTTTCCTGAAAATACCCATCTGGTGGTTCAAATCTTCAAGTCCTGTGAAACGTGGAGAGAATGCACAAGACCAAGTGAACGGGATGACCTGCAAGATGGATGCTTTGCAGGTGTCTCCTGCAGGAGGTGAGCTTGACTGGGTTTTGAAAGGGATCGTATGGCCTGATTGTCTGTGATTGCACTGAGGGCTTTGAGTCAAGACCAGAATTCTAATCCAAAGCCTTAAAATCCTTCTGAAACATGTGAGTGACTGTACAAGCTTCAGCAAGTTTACGGTGAAGGGAGCCACTTAGGAGACAGATGCAATTTTTTACAAGGCCACAAATGCTGGATGGTACTGTTCTGATGTTCCTTAGCTATATTTGGTCAATGGTAAGACTAAATTTTGAAGCAGGGGCTCTTGTCAGTAAATAAAATAGCTTCTCCATACCTGAAGGCAGTGGCAGTATTGTAAAGCATCTACTCAATGAGCTTACAGGTGTTTGGCTTCAAATGCTAGACTCCTAATATCACATTTAATTCACTTCGGGCTATGTTGCTTTTTGAGAAGCTGTAACAGGAGCGATGAGTAAATCTTCAGAGAATAAGAGACGTACAGTTGCATACAGTATTTTAACCTGCGTTTGTTCTTCTAAAGGTCAAATCCAAATCAAAAACCAGCTAGGGTAGGAAAATCAAGTGAGGGTCGAGAAGGAAGAAGACAATGAAGTGGGGACAACTGTGAATTGGAAAATGGGAAACAAACCGATTTTGCTTGCTACAGGAAAAATAATATTCTTCCTTCGCTACTGAGTTGTGTTGCAGAGCAGGACCCCTCTCCTTTTAGAAGGTTTCTTTGCATTTTTCTCCTTTTCTCTCAAACTTTTTCTGAGTTTTACTTTCTCCCCTGATGATTTCAGTAGCATAGGTAAGAGCAGATTTAACTTTCCTTGCAACACGCTCTACATTTCAGAGTCATAACCAATAATTAATACTATCTGCCAATGTGAATAACTGTCTTAGTTTTAAAATTTGCAGCATAGGATCAGTTTGAACTCTTCCTGTTTGGCAACTCACAGAATGTATTTTATTTTAACTGTATATTATGTTTCTTTAACTGCCCTCCAAAAAAAATTGAGGTCAGGTCCCTTCTCTAAGTGAACTCTCCCCATGAAGTGACTGTTATCTCTTAGGATGATAAACAAAGTCATGTTGACTCTTCTGGTTTTTTGTGTGTNTTTTTTTTTTTTTTTTTTCTTCCTCCCCCTTCTCCCCCCCATCTAAAGATTCACCAGAATACATCCACACAGACATGGATCTTTGTTATGCTGGCAGTATACAAATATCAGGAGAAGCTTCTTTGGAAGATCTGAAGATGCAGGTTAGATGTTCTCCTGTATTGGAAATGTACAGCAACACTGATTAATTGAGCTCTATTAATACCTATTTTTTATTTCCTTTTCCCTTGTCTCCAGTATGTTCTGATATGGCATTTGCTTATATGCCATGTTCAGTGGTAAGTACCAAGAGGCAGTTGGAGCATGTAGCTCAGAGACTTCCTTAGTATGTCCCCTGCAGCTGCCATTCTACCTGTCATGTGTCCTGACCTGCAAAAGCCTTGTTGCACTTCATCTGGAACTTTGGCTTGCAGCCCTATCTTTATTTCACAATGTAAAAATTCTTCATGAGAAGCACACACATACAAGCACTTCCTAAAAAGCCACTTTCCATTTCCACATTGTTCCTGTATTAGTTTTCTGCGTAGTTGTTTTTTTTTGGTTTTGGTTGTTTTTGGTGGTTTTTTTCTTTTTTTTTTTTTTTTGTGTGTTGAATCAATGAATAAAGAATTGCTTTTGATGCACAGAAGGTCATGTTTGTCATTCAGGAGGGTATAGCTTAGTTTCTTCGGCCAGAAACTAAGATGCCTTTTTATGCTTTTTTTAACCATAAAAGTGTGATTTTAATACACTAAAAAAACCTGAACCAAAACAAACCCAAAAGCCAAAAACCCAACCAAAAAAAAAAAACCCAAAACCACAGAAAGACATAAACCGATCCTATCGTAAGGTTCTTTATTGTTTAGCCAGTTGGTTGTTCTACTTAAACTGCATGTGGAAGGATATGTCATCTGATTCCAATCCATACCGACACTTACTCTTTTGGGTACAACTTTGGTTTCAGCCTCTGGCAAACTACTGCTATGAAAAACTGACCATTTGCATCTTGTGAACAAGGAGGATTGTCTTGGCATGGAAAGAGTATTGTGTCCTTGAAAAGGGATTAAAGGAGCTTGCTCAGCACTTGGCTAGAGATTGGGGTAATGATTCTGTCAGCCTCATTCCCTCCCAGTTATACAATTTTTGGTTAAAAAAAGAAATTCAGTACTTTTGAAATGTAAGTTAAGTTGAGAAATGTTGGGAGGGAGTGAAGTCCAACTTGCTTGGAGGTTGAAAAGCGAGTATGTTGGATCATAGCCACTACCTGTAAGTCACAAGCAGCAGCTGGTGTCAAATAAACCTAAATACCTTGCCCTATTTCTGATCGCTTCTGTATTGCATTGAGAATTAATGAAGTGGTTTTCTTTTTTTTTCCCAGGGATTCTGGCTGCTAAAATTATTGAAGAACTGTTTCTTTTTTCAGGCTATGACCTTACCGTGCTGCCACGAGCAGGTTGTCCCACTGCCCTCATTTCTCAGAGCATGGACAGTGGACAGTAAGCGTCCCGGCAAGCTTTTACGAAACAACAAGCAGCAACTCAAGTAGGTTTCTTATTGAACGCGCAAATAGCATTGCAACAGATTTACTGTTGACTGGATTGTGGGATGGATTTGTGGAGAAGTAAATGAGCTCAGTCAAACGTCAACAGAAAGCTCATTTCTGGTGACTTCCATTTTTTGCTGAGCATGTTTTTTAACTCGAGAGCAGTGGAAGGGAAGTGTGAGCATAAGTGGATCATAGCATGCTTATTCTGCTAAGCTTTATTTTAGGTGTTTTTAAATGCAACTTTTCTACTTTTCTGAGGTTTTTCATTTTTGTTCCAATAGCTTCTTGCTTTGGTTTTCCAGATAAGTACAGGTCTACTGGACTAGAACTGTGATTTTTCTACTCAGGAACTTAAAACATAGACCTGGAAATGTGTATAGTCTTTGTTTTGCTTTCAGTGACTGCAAGCTGGGTGCCAGAGTGGAAATCTGCATCGAACCTTTGCAAAAAGAAGAGCATTTGGGGTAAGATCTCAAGATACTTATTTCTTACAGCAGTGCATTTGAGATGAGACTTAATTGAGCCACTTTTAACTCAAGTGCTGTCTGTCGGGATTACAGATGTCAGTACGCTTATTTTTTGTTTTCCACAGACAAAAACAAGGGAGGGCAAGAGGGAATGACAACTGGGAATTCTGGATTCTGAAAGCATGACTCACAAGAATGGTCTCTTTTCTCTTCCTGATGACAGCCCCCATGAACTGCTGCTTCGAGTCCAGATGGGCATACCAGGGGAGAGGGACTACTATGATTCCACGGATTTGGTGTGGGATATCTCCAAAGAATGCACAACGTGGGCACTGAAGCAACGAGTGGCTTCTCACTATTGTCTCCCTGTAGATAAAATTGAAATAGCCAAATACTTCCCTGAAAAATTTGAGTGGCTGCCAATATCTAGCTGGGTAAGATCTGGAATGACAGAATCCAACAGTTGTTTGAGAAGTACATGTTGGTTTGCGCTGCAGTTCTTGAGCATGCGTAGATTTCCAAAATCTGCCATGTACGAATCTTCTGCTTTGATTCTATTCAGACACAGCAAATTTCAAAGAGGAAACGGAAGAAAAAACAGGAGAGTTTGCAGTCAGCGCCCTATCACCTGAAAGATGGAGATATCATTGGGGTGAAGGTAAATGAACTTGGCTTTAATTGTTGTACAAGGATTAGGTTCAGGCACTGTCCCTTTTGCAGTATCTTAATTTTTTCCTGTTTTTTCTGCATCCTGCTACATCTCTATGAATGTACTGGTATGTGAATCTGGACAGTACATTATGTGGATAGGAAATGTGTTGCTACCGGTGCTTTTTCTTCTTTTTCTCCTGTTTTTTATCCACCTGATGGAAGTTTCATGCTTTTCCCCTTCTACCTCGGTACTGGCATGAGAGGGCAATACCTTAGAGGCTCTTGTGCAGCTCTCAGCCAGTGCAAGCAGGCAGTTTCTGCTCTATGCTTGAACAGTACCCAGAAGAAACTGGATTTTTTTTCTTGTCCTCATTGTCTTGACTGTTTTTCCCAACTCGGGGTAAAATCCAAGAGCAGTGCCCTTTAAAAATCACATTGTAAATTTAAACCCATTGCATTTTCTAAAGAATTATTACAGATCTATTTCATTGTTTAAAAAAGAATTACACAGCAGCATACTGAGCTGTGAATTAGCAATAAGGCTTATTTAGGAGACCTCTGAAAGAACATACTCACTGTACGGTTTTAAAGCAATGTGTGAAAGGTCTGGTGTCCTATCCTGATGCCTTAGACTATGGAGAGAAATCTCTGAATAAGGCAAATTCAGTGATAAATACAAAAACTAAACAGAGGAGTCTAAAAAACTTTTTTGCCTTTTGGATCTTTGACACTTAGTTAACTTGAAGTTAATTGCTGTAAAACTAGTTAGAGGAGATGCTCTGAGAATTGATTGTGTAAGCTGAGCAACATGTGGAAAATAGTTTGAGCTTATAATTTTCATCTGCCAAATCCTTTTTCACAACAGAATCTTCTCCTTGATGACACTAAGGACTTCAGCACAGTGAGAGATGATGTTGGAAAAGAGAAACAAAGGCAGCTTGCATTAGAAAAAAAGAAAAGGTATTGAGTATTGATGTTTACTTTTCTTTAAAATATGCAAACTGTTCTTTGCTGCTTTTCAGACTAGCTTGATACCTGGATAATTTTTTGGGACAGTGCTCTTAGACCACACAATTCTAGTAGTCATGAATGAAGTGCTGGGGTGATTCAAACTCCTGGCTTTAAGTGCCATGTTCCTACACCGAGCCTCAGGTTTTTTTCTCTTGCAACACACTGCAACATCTGTCACTGCCTCTGGAGATGAAAAATTAACTCCTTAGCTGCACTGGCCCCGCACGGGTTCTAAGTGTGAGCTTGCAATGTCATTCTTACAACTAAGTGGAAATGGGGTTCCAGTCCAGGCTCATGCTGCTGTTGGTGCTAAGGCTCAACACTAATACTAGGCATCTTAATTTTTGTTTTGGTAATAGTCGGCAAGCCGAACGCTTACAGGACCATGTTTTCTCTGAGGAGAAGCTGAATATTAAGCACCGTAAACCAGAAGTGGCTCTTTCTATCAATGTGGGCGTTTTCAGATAGCACCAGGAGATGATTTGCTGACCAGACCATACTACTGATGTACTCAATTGGAATGGAGTACCTCAGCTGGACCAGCAAGAGGGTCTTTTCCGAAGTGTCTTCACGAATCACTGAGACAAACTGGATACAGGATTCAGGATAACTCTGATTTTCTTCTAATCTCTCTTGGGGAAGTTCTTTAGCATCCCTTTATCAATGTGGTACTTATTCTCAGGCTAGGTAAACGCACTTTATCCATGGGAAGACTGATTAATATATTGTATAACCTTTTGGTGACTGTTTTGTAATCACTCTAAATGCTTTTTTTTGGTCAGATGCTGATGTCTTGCACTATCAATACAGAGTTTGCTGGGTTTTTAATGCAGTTATAATCATCTCTTTTTAGAATTTTTTTCCCCATCTCTGATCACTGAAGTTACAAGCCATATCAGAATTTGCTTTCGTCTCTTTATATACAGGCTAAGCCTGTAGTAGCTCGAGTCAGATTTCAGGAATGAAGGAAATGTGGAAATCTCTGGAGAAAGTGTACTAAACTGGCTCAAAAAAGAGCAAGTTCAGAATCTGTCAAGCTCTAAAACCTGAAGACCTTCTGTGATATGGAGCAACAGTGCAGTAACCTTTTATTTTAAAGTTGCTAGGACTTTTTTGTTGTCCATAAGCTTCATGAACAAACAAAACGGATGGAAAAAATTGGCAGATCTGATGTTTGGTCTTAAGTGGGTTTTATCGTACTTGGGAAAAAGGCTTATATTTATTTTCAGTACTCTTATTCAGAGGACTTTCCCTCATTTCTTATCTCTTCAATTGTTCTAATATCCTTTGTTGCATTTGAGAAAAAGAAGAAGTTTCTCTTGGTGTCACAAAGCTGATTTACAGCCTCCATAACAGAAGGGGATGTATGTGGCTGACTAGCAGCTCAACTCGGTATCAGAGGTTCTTAAGAAAAATGTTTACTGAATGCTCGTGACGTTGGATCTCAAGATTGAGAACGTGTGTAACTAGCTGATGAGAGACCATATTTTTCTTGCCCCTGAGGCTGGGAATCAGGGTTTACCAGAAGTTGATGCTGCAGCATCTTTATCAAAACTTGTCTAACGCTTACAATACTGCAACTGTGTTTGCCCCACTGTATGTGACTATTTGTAACTTAATTTCCCATCAGGTTCAGAATTTTCTTTGAGCACAGCTAGTACTGACATATTAACCCAAACTCTGAATGGAGTTAATTGTTTATAATCAAATTCTAAACATCTTTTGAATGATAAGGTGAAAATGGAACGGTGGAAGATAACGCACAAGCAATTCTGTGCAGCAGTTGTGCTGGTGGCATCTAATGTGTTTGCCCTTTATGGCTGGGAACCTGTGCAAATGGATTGCCGTATTGAGTGAAGCCTGCTATCGAACATACTGCAGAGCCTTGTTGAGCTGCACAAGTGTCCAGAAACCTGTTCTGAAATGAGCAAAGCAATTGTTGGAAAAGAACTTTTGAACATAGCCTTGGAGTATCCTGAATTAGAACTGCAATAATGAGAGGACAAAATACAAGCTGCTTTTGGGGACTACTGTAAACGTTTAACCTGTTTTGTGTACGTGTAGAAGATATTGGAGAAGAAGATGCCGGTACAGCAGACTACTAAAATTTTGGCTAACATGAGAAGATCTCTCATTTGCCTTTTATAGGTTAACAATATTCTGGTATTTCAGACACCTTCAAGACAAAAACTGACACTCTCAGCTATCAGCAAAAAAACACAAAGCACCTTGAAGCCTATGATTAGTATTTATTTCTTTGCATATCTTAAAGATTCAGAAGGTGCTTCTGTGCTTTCTTAGGCCAATTTGTTCAAGAAGGGGGTATTTTAAGTTCCTCACGGTTTTGGTTGTAGGTAGGCTTGAATCTTGAAATCTTACTTTTACGGCTAGATTTTCTGAGTGAGGTGAGGGCAGCCAATTACTTTCCCAGTCTTATTTTGCGTCACCTTCTTCCATATCAACAAGTGTTGTGAGCCAGCAATGATCGCACATGCCAATTACTAAGGTAAGCAAGAAAGGTTTGTGTTTGCAGATTGTTCCATCGCATTGCACTTACTTTGCTGTCACTTTAATTCCGCCAGTTCCTCGCTGGACAGCTGTACTGAGCTCAGCCTTCCCACCTACCTTTAATAACTCTAGCCTCTTCTTGAAAACACAAAGTTTGGAGAAATTTAAATATGGATTACAAGTACTAATGTGGGGATTTTAGTATGTGCCTTTGCTAAAGTGTAATGTAGCAGCGCCTGCACTGAACCAATCTTGGATTGTTTCTAATGTTGGCTCAAAATGCGTATTTTTTCCTTAAAACTATTGTACGTTGTTCCACAAAGAGAGGGTTCACTAAAAACGGGGGTGGGGAGAGGGAACACCTTTTTAAAACGGTCTTTGTGGTTCCACAGTTTATGATGGTTATATTCCAAAGCCTGAAAAAGCTTTCATCTCTGTTTTTCAAGTGTTCTTCACAAAATAAAAAGTCATTTCTATATGCCTATTTAATTTGTCTGTGCATGTGTCACTGATACATATATAGGGAACGGCAGGAATTGGTTTCTAACATAGGATGGGGCACAACCTTCATTAAGGTTTAATTTCTGAATCTGTTCCTAAGGCGGCATTCCGATCTCTGTGCGAGAAGTTTCCACAACCCGGCTGGGGTTGCACTGTGCAAAGACCTGGGTTCAGCTGGAGGACTGGGATTTTCATGCAAGTTAAAATGATTTTTAGCTTGTGTTTTTCCTCTTTTTCAGAAAGCATGGTCTAGGATTAATTGCCTGTTACTTCAACTCCGTATTTGTGCACAAATATATTAAGCTGGTGTATTTTTCAAGGGAACTAGCATAAATCATCTAGAGGACTGTGGCTCTGCATAGAGTGAGAAACACGGATTGCTAAGGAATGGTTATCTTTTGTATCTGCTCCTGGTGTTGTCCTTGTAAAAGAGCAAGTATTCAGTTCTGGGAATCTTCTTAGGAGAAAATTGTGTGGTTTTCTTTATCTTTTCCTCATAACTCATTCCAGTTTGCTGAAGTGATTACAGAGCAGGAGGAAGTGGCCTGTTTAAAAAGCTAAGTCCTTCTTGGTCAATTTAATTCTCCCTCTGTGGCCACTGAACAGAGCCGTTGTGTTTTGAAGGGTGTTGCAGGTACAAACCCCGAGAAGGAAGAGCGGTGGCGTGGGGGGATGTAACCGGGACGGGTGAGCAATGGCACAGAGGCTGCAGGCTGTGCTCAGGAGAAGCTCCGTGGTTCTGGGACTTGCTGGCTGCTTTGGCTGGTTTTGCTTCGTTACTGACAAATTTTAACGGGAGTTAAGTAACTGTTACTGGTTCCACGGATTAACTGCATTTAATTTCCTGCATACGTTTACTCTGCGGTAGCATCTGAGCCCTGGGCAGGCATTGCTTGCTGGGCTCTGAGGTGCCTTCTGCCCCTGTGTGTTGGCAGCCACCCTCACACAGGTACCCGCCAGGATGCTCCCTTCCCACCACCCTGGCTCCTGTGGCATTACGCAGCCCATCACCATCCTTCCTGAACTGCTCGTGCCTCTGCTCTGAGCTTGTACCAGCCCTCCTGTCTCTCCTGGGTAACCCCAGGGTTGCTCTTCCCCCGCTATGGCTGATCCCTCTCTTTATTTGCCCTTTATTTGCCTCGGCTGCAACTTCTCCCGGGGGCTCAATCTGCCACAGGTCTTGTCAAATTCCTCTTTAATTCCCTTTTTCCTGGTGATCACAGGGAATCGCTGATCACTTCTGAACACGCACGCATGCGCACACACACACACACATAGACGATCTGCATTTCACGCAGAAGCTGGTGAGACCACTGTGTAATTGTGCTGCCGTACCCGTCTCCTCTGGCTGCCATCGCTGGCTGGAGCCTTGTTTTGACTGTCAGCCCCTGCCAGCAGCCCAAGCTTATGGAACAGCTCCTGGGCAACTTCTGTGAATTACAGCTGTGTTCTTAGTGCCTAAAGTTTAACCTTCCTCTCACCCACCAGCCCTTTTGCTTGTAACAAGAAAGGTATTTGGTAGCTAGCATGGTTTGTTTTGTTCCCATTGGATGCTTCTGACCAGGGACAGGCTGTGATGTTGGTGGTTTTTTTGGATTGTAAGTAGGTACAGCCACCACAGTTTCTGTTAAACTGATACCTCTTTGGGTTCCTTAATAAATGTCTAACTTGACTAATAAACTTATTATGACTGCAGAAAGAAGACACCTGGAGCTATAATGTACACATGGAGCGTATTTTCCTTTAGGGTGGTGTACAGGACCATTAAAGATTCCCCAGTCAGCATTTACTTGCAGTGATTTATGAATTCCTAATTTTCATATCATAGACTCGGCGTTGCACGGCTGGTTGCTGGATGAACTTGGTTAATGGCCAGGTTGTGATAAGAGGTTGCTCAGTGTTGCAGAGTATTGACTTTTTTCTTATGGCCGTGCACATAAAATAATGTAGAGAACAAGGAAAGGGAATTTGGAAAGGAAATGGGCTGATCCTTTATTTTTGTTGTTTGAATTACACAGCAAAAGTTTTAACAGATAGTAATAAAACAATTTTCTGAAATTCACGTTAGTGAGCATGGCAATTCATAAAGCAATAAAAATACAAAACCTGTCTTAATATAGACTATATTTGAATGCTTTTGTTTCTTACTGTAATAAAAGGCTTTCAAACTAAAAGACTTATGGCTTAAGAAAGAAAAGAGAAATTGTGCCATGGAAAAATGACTGCAAAAAGTACAACGTAGCCAGGCGCACACAGGACAAACTTAGAAAATGTATTTATAATCTAAGTATCCTTTCCAGAATGATGCTAATTGGGCTAAAGAAGAGTTTGTAAACACTACAGAAGAAAATTCTTCTCTATTAATGATAATCATAAAGTCATTAAGATGAACTACTACTTAAAAATCAGTGGGTGGTGCTTCATTCTGGGTATCTATTGCACCATGGGGTGCACTGAGTTCTCATGACCGTGGCTTCTCAGCAAGAGGTCTGCGAGGGAAGGCACGAGGATGGCATGCGTGCACTATGCTGTGTGTCTCAGCACTCCCGGGGCTGTCGTCTCAGTCTGTGTGCGTGGATCAGTGCTGCCCCTTGCTCAGAGCTCTGTGTGCAGAAGCAGCTTCGCTTGTCTCATGTTTTCAATCACTGCGGAGAAAGCACTGAAGATAATAAAGGTGAGAGGGAAGATGCCTACATCTACACAGCTTAAGGTCAGAAATTAAAGCCACTCTGGATGGCTAGACGTCTAAAAGGTCTTTAAAATTTTTTTTTTCTATTTTAATGAGTAGTTTTGACTCGTCGTTTTGTCTCAGCAACACGTTTTCACTGGAATTAGCAATCAGCTTCTAGAAAATACGAAGACGCTTGTTTGGGAGAAGATTTTTTTTCTTCTCTTGGACTATTTTGTTAACTCCTGTTGGTGGCAGAAGTATCTATAATCATGTGTTTTAATCAGTACTCCAGGGACAGAGTGCCATTAGAATACATGAGTTCATCTGATGGAGTTCACAGGTGGCACAGATGCTCTTTTCTGCATTCTGCAGGCATCCTGTGAGGTTCAAAGCTTTGAGTGTCAGACGGAAGTCTGTGTGCTGCTGAAGTGGAAAAACTAGCAAAGAGGACTGTGAAGCCAAATCACAGGATAGTTGTTAGCCTGCTTGTCTGTGGGAAGGGGTTTGTAGCCAGCTTTTGAGCCTGGCTCATCCAGCTTGCTATGATCTGGGGATCGAGACCTCAGAAAAATACAATTCTCTAAGTGTTACTAAACTGGGCAGCCAGGAGAGGGTAGTGCAGAGACACCAACCCTTAGGAATTAATTCCAGTCCACCTGGAATATGTATTTTTAAGCTTTGGCTGCCCCTAGGGCAAGAAGTATTGAAATGGCTTCTGCAGTTTGGATTATGAAGCAGAGCAGCAGCGCACTCAAGTCTGCAAATGCCTTGAACCAAAGTGGTGGGGTTTTGGGGCCAAACTTACACAGCATTTGGAAACTCCACCAGCAGGGTTCAGACACTGAGGACAACTCTTCCCATACTTTACTGCCCAGTTCTCCAGAAATATTCAGCAACTTTTTTCCCCACAAGGTGCTCACACTAAATTTACTTCATTCGTGTTTGTAAAGGGCTTTAAGTGGATTTTACTGCAGAAATAGATCCAGCATTTCTCAAGATTCTCTTATACCCTCTTCCTTTAACCATACTTGTATAAACTTGAGATGGCTAAAAATGGATCAGAAAAGTGCCCATTTCACTCACAGGTCGAAATATCTTCTGGTTCGTAAGCGTACATCCTGTTCCCGTATTTGCCAGTTAAATCAGCTCGAACTGTCATTGAAGGATCTTGAGGGGGAAAAAAGTACAAGATATTAGCAACTCCAGCTTTGTGAAGTGGGGTGGTGGTGAGGCACTGGAACAGGTTGCCTGGAGAAGTTGTGGGTGCCCCATCCCTGGAAGTGTTCAAGGCCAGGTTGGATGGGGCTTTGAGCAACCTGGTCTAGAGGAAGGTGTCCCTGCCCATTGCAGGGGGGTTGGAACTAGACAATCTTTAAGGTCCTTTCCAACCCAAACTATCCTATGAGTTTGTGATGATAAAAGCCTTTTAAAATGGTGTTGATTGGCCTTTTCATGGCTGGAAAGGTACATCTGGAAGCACCAGCAGCTGTAAGTTAATGAAGTCTACTTCTGAAACCCATCACGAGTAGATCCTCTACGTACAAGCCTCATCTGGTGACTCAAGATTATTGTCCATTGTCCCCTTCGTACCCAGCACTTTGATGGTAAGTTTGCCTTTTGTCTAGTTGTTGGTCACGGTCGGTGATGGGCCTATGCTCTGCCCTTGGAGAGAGAGAGAGTTTGTCATTCATCTTGAGGACAGGCTTGGAGTAACAGCCTGTATTCAGATGTTGTGGCATGGTGTCACGCAGGCAGGACCAAACTCCTAGAGGATATATGTTAGCCATTAATAGCAGTGATATGCTGTTCATTTCCACTAGTGGAATAAGACTGTCGTGGTCCTGTTTTCAAAAAGATGGTAGTGGTTTTGGAGGCCCAACTTAAGCTCTGATTGCTAAACAGTATGGGGTTTTCAGCTTAAGCTGTTCCTTTTGAAAGTCTGGGTTATTCCTACAGCTTTAGTGCCCAAAAGAATAAGAGCTACTACTTGGAGCTACGTGAATTTGATGGGGACCATATAGGAAAGACGCTACCCTGATATTGCCCTGACCCCAGTGACTCACCCACAAAGAGGATCCGAGGGACGTAATGGCCATCAGGTGCCATGTTGTCATCGCTGCTGGAATGCTGTCAGAGTTAGATAGCCTCTTAGTGACGGGTAACTGTCCGAGCGCTAGAAATGAACTGAATCAGCTGAGCTTGCCTCGTCTACCAACAACTAACAATTCTGGTGTGATCAAATACGGAGTTTCCCTGTTCTGTCCAAGTTGTCCTGTGCTAGATGCTGGGGAATGAGGACAGAAGCCCCAGGCAGGTGACTCAGAAAGCCTGATAACTGGGTGTTTTTTCCTTTTTTCCCTTGTATCAGAATATGACCTGTTGTTGGAGAATACAAAATGATATTGCCGTACAAGTAAGTCTATGTATGGAAGTGTCTCCCTGCCCCCTCTCCGAGGAGGAACTGTGCTGGTGTTTTGCAAACCCTGTTGTACATCCCCAGAGAAAGTGGGAGAAAAAAAAGAATTTCAAGTACTACTACAAAGCTGTGTGAAGTGAATCAATTTCTGCTTTTAATATGGCTTATTCCACTCCCCGGTGAACATTTTGATAAAGATTTTAAAATTCAGACTTACCACCAGATTGAGCATGATAAAGTCCTCCTGAGCCATCTGCTGGATCTCTGGGCTAGAAGCAAATGCTTTCCTTAAAGCTAAAAGAAAGAGAAATGCATTATTTGGGTGGAAAAAACCCAAACCTGGATCACTGCTTTTCATGGTTTTGCATCATGTTATATTGATCTTAAATCCAACAGTAAACGACCGGCACTACTTTCTGATGTGCACATGTCATACAAAGGTTGGAGGACTTGGTTCTTGTAAAGTAAAATGCAAAAGGCACTTAGTTCTTGAGAAACTGAAATGCTGGTGTACAGGCATATTTCCTTCCCAGTGGTTGAAGAGGTCATGAATGCATATGGCTTGGCTTTATTCAGCTGACTGTGGCCCTGCACTACAGAGCGTAGGAGTCGTCTGCACAATAAATTGCTGTATGCATTTGGGGGGACAAATACAGAAGTTTCATAAGAAGTGGTGGGGCCAGACTTCCCTGACAAACCTCACTTTGCTCTTGATAACTGAGGAGGTTATCAAGTGATAGCGCATGGTCTGACACACTCTTGGGCAGGAGGCCTCGTAAGAGTAAGAGGAAAGTGTATAAACCAGATGGTAGCAGATGCTCTTGCAGGCCAGAAGATGATCTGAGCTTTCCAATGCTGTAAACTATTGCACTTCTAAGGTTCTTGTCTGCAGATGAAAATACACCACAAAAGGCATGTTGCGGTCCCTGTGAATTGATGAATACAAGGCTATAAAGACAATTTTCTCGCTGTCTGACTCTCCCTGCTTGCAGGATACCCGTAACCTCAGAGCCATGGTATAAAACATGCAACGGAGGCAGTGTGATGTCTAACCTTGCTGGCTTGACACAGTCTACTTTCAGGGCTTCTTTCTGGGGGGATACAACTTCCCCAAGCTTTAATCACATGAGCTGATGATTTCCATGCTTTCTGGGGCCCAGGACTGGAGTTTGGAGGTGGCAGGAAGGAGAATTAGCAGGAGATCAGGGGTGGGGAAGAGGATAAAGGAGGAAAGCCTGGTGTCTACCTGCCTGTTTCGTAGCCATATGTCTCTGCCAGGGAAGTTTTGACCCAGAGCACATTACTGCTGAGAAAAACTTCACAACTGTTTTATTCCCCAGCTCTTCTCAAGGGTCCCCAGTGGATTTACTGTCTCTCCACCTTTCCCTGTGTGTGCTGAAAAGGCTTCACACTAAGTGCTCAGATGCTTTGTGAGCAATGAACACTGACAGATCTGGATTCCCCCAGGTTGTTTGGAAGGGTTTGCTTTGCTCACCTTGGCTGTAAGGACACTCTTCCAAGTGGTGAATAACCATCAGTGGCTTCTTGCTGAAACGACATTGCAGGAAAGGAGTGGGGAGGCAATTCAGATCTTTTACAGACTGTGCTTGCAAAGAGTTAAGCCACTGAGTTGCTCCAGGGATATATTGACATTGTGAGGAGCAATAGCAACTGGGCTAGCAGGGAGGTGTGGATGGAGTCATGTACAGAGGGGCATATCACTGAGAGGGCAACACTGGAGGTGCTGCAAGGACGTTTGCTCATCTCCCAGCAGGTGAGCTCTCACCAAAACCTTGTTCAGCCTCCGCACCATACAGCAAAATACAACTTGCATCTTGCTTGCAAGGTGCAAGGCACAGTCTAAGCATCACGTTAGAGCAGTTTTGTTCTGTGCAGTTAAAGATATGAACTGGCATAGCAAGAATCAAGGATTACCTGTGTTTTGATCGTGCTAAACCTTCTTCGTATGTCTGCACCCATTCAATGTCATCTCCCCATCCTGTTGAGAGCACCTTTAGTTATTTTTCCGGTCAGTATGTTCTGCTGAACAGAGAGCTGGAGCCACACATGTAATTGGGTGGCACAAACTAGGCACCTTCCCTCAGGTTGTCCAGACCCTCGAGGTATTTGTGGGTACCAGGAGAGCCCCAAGCAGAGAGATGCAAAGAAACAACTGAGAGAGAAGTGGGGGGTGAGACCTCAGCCTTGCTAGGGCTCAGGTGGTGGATTAGGATTACAGACAGGAATTTCCAGCCACTCGAAAGCTGGAGCCCAGAGTTCCTCCCAGAACTTGTCCAACCTCCCAAAGAGCCAAACCAGGCTTGCTGCTTGCATATGGCTTCCTGCAATAAGGGATTGCTCGGCAGACTGGGGGCTAGGGAGGGTGGGGATGCAAGACTGTTTTTGGCATGAGGTGCCTGGATCTTACTTGATGGAGCAAAGCTTGGACCCGAGTCCAGAGCCCCTTCTAATGGCTACAGCACCCCGCTCATGTCCTGCATCACCCAAAGGAGACCCGAGAGAGGAAGAGGATGTACCTGCTGCCCATGCCTGACCTACGATCCTGGCAGGAAAGTGGACAGCAGAGGGGTTGAGCTGGCTGCAGCTTGGCTGTATGCCTGTGGTCTCCTGCGTACAGAGCATGCCTTTGTAGGGGTAGGGGTTGCTAGTGGGGCTGCCTCTTGAGCTCTGCCTCTGCAAAGCTGATCCAGCAGCTGATCAGCAGCCCGTGTAACAGCCTGGCTCTTGGCTCTGTCCCCAGCCCAGGTTTGGAGCAAAGCACCCGTTCCTGTTCCCCAGCAGAGAGCGTGAGGACTTCTCCTCTGCTGAATGCATCAGTGCTCTTGGCCACAGTGGAAATGGCACCTGTGAAAGCTAGGTTTGGGCTTCTGCTTCTCAGTGGAAACGCAGGGGGAAAATCTCCCAGCCGCTGCTCTCAGACATTTCCCTGCCTGGATACATGTGTAGAAGTGCAAACTAGTCACTGTGACAGAGGGAAATAGGGGTGCTTCAGGACTCCCTTAAGCATCCCACTCACCTCGAGAGAGAGTCTGCGGGGTCCGAATCGGCGCCAGGCTTTCTTTCTCTTCATCAGGGAGCTTCAGGATCTTTTTCTGCACAGACACCATTACACCATTCCAGAGAAGGAGGGAACACAGTAGCAGAAAGGCATGCATGCTTCTGGCTGGCAACAACAGAGAGAAAGGATCAGCTCAGGCAGGCAGAACTTGACAAATACCCAAAACCTTCAGACAAAGAAAAGAGGCCTGTGAAACATTCATCTCCCTGTTAAAAATGGGCTGACTTCAAGGGTGACACTTGAGCAGAAGCTTGGGGAGCCTCTGGAGGGACTCTCAGAGTTTGTCTAGCTGGTTGAGCTCATCAAGAAAAAGCAGCTGCATCTGCCTGCACTTACCTCTGCAGCTTGCCTGGCAGCTGAATTCCAGCACTTGTTTACCTGTTTCCTGCTACTCATTGAGATAAAGAGGTAAACTGCTCAACGCACTATGAAGTGGTCTGTATTTTCAGCCAGAGCTCCAGTTAGGTTTGATGGGAGATAAGGTGGCAGAGAAGCAATGCAGATCAGGTCATCTCTATCTGAAGGCCTGAATGCACTTGGAGCCTGGTGGGTGACTTGGCAAATGCAGGCTGAAATAGTCATGGGACAGCAGGTGCCCTCTGTCCCATCAGCAGCCCCTTTCATCGCGTGAGATCTCTATGCACGGTAGTTGTTTTGGCCAAGCAGTCCTCCTTACCTGGGTACAGTTCAGTGGTTCAGCCCAGCCACAAAGAGCAGGTACCCTGGCAGAAAGGAAATATCCGGTCCTCCTCAGAGACAAGACAGTCTCATAAAGAGCCATTTACTTGGAACTGGTCTCTCACCCGGCAGCTCCTATTGATGCCTCGACAGGGTGTCCTTGCTGCAGCCTCTCCCCTCTGGCCCAGGTAAGGCAAGGTCTCTTTATACCTCTGTATTTGCACAATAGCTGGATATGGACGTCAGCTGAAATTCCAGGATATCCTGCTCCCGCCAAGGCACAGAACAACCTTTTTACAAAAGCTTTCGTCAATCAGCCCAGCAACATGCATGTTTTTAATCAAGGTGTATTGATTTATGAAAGCATTTGTGCAGAGTTTATGCTAGGCACACCTAGCTCCTTGGGGGTGGACTGTGGGTCTCCAGGTACAGTGAAGTCTCCCAGAGTCAAACTGAGAGATACAGAGGAGATGTATACACCTCTCTCAAATGCCCTTCATGCCAGGAGTGGTGCAGAATGCACATTCCTGTAAGGAAAATAAAAATTAAAGAAAATAAGAAATGACAGTGTAAACAATGTGATATGGACTGAACCATATGTCACAGTAACAGGGAACAGCAGCGTAATGAGAGGGCCATGCCAGGATAAGAGGCATAACTCTATGGGATAAACAGGGCTTGTTTAGGAGATGGTCTTCTCCTATCATCAATTTTAAGGAAGTGAAACACCAACTTTCCATGGAGGGTTGATAGCTCTTTGGAAAGCTTCTGCTATATCAAGTGAAAAAGACCATAGTTCCATGTGGAACCAACCACTGACCTGTTAGGAAATCCTAGCTTTGCTTCTGTACACAGTCAGAAGACTGTGGTCTTCACTTCCATCTGCTCTGTTGTGCTGCTCCTTGTGAGGACCCCCTTCTGGTGTCCCGTAGGGTGGGCTTTAGTGTATCTCATGGGTCCAGGAGGTCATGGTAGGGTTTTAGAAGAGCTGGAAATAGTGGCTGCTGTGTTTCTAATGCTTGGTTACTCAACCAGAGGAATGCTTGTTCTAATGCTGTTTTGTGTGAACGCCTTTCCTTGGTACTTTTTGAAGAAACAGCGTTTGCCTATATTTAAGGTCCAGCAGGACTTGGACTTGCAACTTCAGTGCTTGCTTCTGTTTCCTGAATGACAAGGGACAATAGCCCTGGGCTGTTTCCCAGCCAGACCTTGGGGCTGGCATTGGCTGCACTTGCGGAACGGAGGCATCTTCATCTTTGGAGTCCTGAGTGCAAAAGGAGGGGTTAGACACACATCTCATGGGAAAGGAGAGACTGCTTCTTTGCTTTGACTTGCCCTCTCTCCTCACCTCCTTGTACCTTTTCATTGAGCCAGTGAACCGGGTCCCAGGTGTGGAGGGTCATATATATATGTTCTCATACATCACCAGTGGTTTTCTTCTGTCTCCAGTTCACTCGCAGGGTGGGTGTCACAAAGCAAGCTCAGGAGCAATGCCTAGACTTCACGCAGTGTTGCACTGCCAGTGGCCTACAGCACATTTTACAGTGACATGTGTTTCTAGTTATTTATTAAAGAAATACCACAAACAGATTGGTTTTGGAACAGTTTATTTCTGTTGACTTCAAATAAGTTATTACAGAATACTCAGAGCTATTTGTCTGTAAAATTAGTATTGTAGTATTGTAAACATTACCTTTTCTTCCAGGTGGACAGTTACATTTTGCGTAAATAAAAGAGGTTATTGCTGTCTATAAAGCGTTGTTCATTTTTTTTTTAATGCAGCCACTACAATTTCTGAAAAAATAGATATTTTGCCATCTAAGCACCTTCATGCTTACTTATGCTTTATTGTTATATCTTGAACCAGTTGTAAGGATGACTCCTGTCATCGATTCAAATGGTATATTGACATGGGAATTTCATCATTGGTTTACACGCAATGTTTCCAGACTTTTTTTCCCCTCTCAACATCTTAATTTTGTGCAGTGCACTCTGAATAACAAGCTTTTCTGATTACAAGAGAAATAAAAGCCAGCATTGGACAGCTTTAGCAGAGGTTGGCGAAAGGAAACTAGCACACAGACAAAATTTAAAGAAAAAAAGAGGGTTGGATCTAGAGAACAAAGTGACACTTTGTAGAGACCCAGCTCTCATGAAAGTTAGTGCTTTCAATTCAGTTACAGCATGGCAGTTCAAATAGATCCACACCATAACTGCAGGCATGATATATTATATGGCTTCAATAGACACAGAGGGAAATGTTTCTCCTGATAAAAGAAATCTGATTGTGCGCCATATACCCATTAAATGCAAACATTCTTTTTATATGATTTAACAGATTAAATCAAACAAACCTTTCCATTAACATTCCTTGGAGTAAACATGTTGTAGGTTCTAGGCTGGTTATTGTGGTTTGGGTCTTACCCAATTCACCAAACACAACTGGCCAAAACAAATTTATGCTAGGGTCCTCAACGGTCCCTCCATTACATACCTTAAGCAGGTACAGATAAGAAAACCAAAATATTTTAAAAAGTTTTGTATAGAATCTGTACTGCAATGATCAAAACCAGCAGGAAATGTCTATCTAGGAAACCACACAGCTCTGTTTGTCTAGTCGTTATCTCCGCACAAAATGTATTTAAGGTGTGTTTTTTCAATTGATTGCTTTCATAGCTGTAAAAATAACTCACGAAGGTAATTCACCTCATTTCTCCCTTTTTTTCCACAACACAGCACTGCTGAAACACAGCATCGTTTTGTCACCTTGTGGATGGAAAGGCCACAGCAAGCCCATTTCACCCTGATCCAGGCAGGATCAGCCAGCGAGCTGTGTCTGTAGCTCTGAGACACATCTCACGAGCTGGGTTGTTGCTGGATGGCAGAGGCAGGGCACCAGAGCCTCCACAGAGCTGGAATTCCTAGAAATATATCTCATTGCAAGCAGCCAGGAAATGAAACAAATACCAGGGGCCATGCCAAGCACCAAAAGAGGTATGTAAGAGGCCAGTACCTCAGCTGGCAGAAAAAAGGTTTGCTGAGATTCATTCTGTATTCAAAAAACTAAAAAGGTGTAGAAGGTGCCTATGACTGTGTATTACTTGTCACAGGCAGGCTGGTACAAAGAAGTTTGCTCTGCCATAGACTTTATACTGTTGGACGTGGTTCAGATTTTGAAGTGAAGTGTGTTTTGAAGTGTGAAGTCACTTCCACACTTTCACAAGAGATGCTAAGCACTTTAAAATGTCTGCCCACTTCACTACAGTACCGGATTGGAGCCAAGCAGTCACTAGAATGTGTGTTGCACTGATGAGATGGAGCCCAGCTGCTTTGGAGAAGAGGGAACGTGCGCTGGAGATCTCTATCCAGCACACAGGGGAAAGGAGAGGAGTAGGTTCAAGCAACTGGTGGCTGAACCTGGATTTTGCAATCTGCAAGTCCAAAGTTTCATGGAATAAAATGACTTTTCTTATTGCAAGCACTGGCTTAGCAATGCACAGCCAGCAATGGGGAACACCCTTGGTGTCAAATGCCAGCTTCATTCGTTCCAAACTGCGTAGGTTCCCCATCATTGACTTTTCTTGCGATTAGAATTAAATAGTAAATGAAAATGAGAAATCGTTAGTCCTAGAGCTATAGTCACCAATTTCTTCATGGCTTACTGGTGGGAGGACAGCTAATTAACATGACACAGAACACAGAAAATCTCACTGGTTTCCATGTTGCAGGTATTGGGCTCATGCCATTACCTTTTAGGACGAGGGAACTGCGTAAGTGGTCCTGGGTGGGAGCTCTGCTCACTGTGAAGTCCCATCCTTGGAGCCTCCTTTCTGAAACATTCACAAGATGACACCACATCCAAGTGTGTCTGGTATGTCCATGCCAAGTGAAAATGGTTAGTTTTCCACTGCAGTGGAGTTGTGCTATTAAAGCAGCAGGGAAGAGAGGGCACAGTCACGACCCTTAGTTTTCCATGTCAAGGTTAAAAAATTGCCAATGTAGCACAGAGTGTGGATTCATTTGTCTGAGTTTATTTGTCAGATAAACCTGGGCTGCTGGTGGAGCATGACTATTCCCAACCTAAGTGGGTGTATAGATGAGGCCCCATGGCAAGGGGAGCTCTGGCAAGCAAACTCTTGCCATTGCCCGGAGAACCTAGCTCAAGACTTTAGACTGGATACCAATTTTCTGAATAAATTTGGAATCCAGAGACCATATTTACGGTAAATAGTAAATATATGTGAATAGGCCTTCTTGTAAAAGAATGTAAGCTGCTCTTAGGGAGTGCAATACACACTCCTTGAAGTTTTTTAACTTTGGTGACCACAATTCTCATGTGGAGATGCTGTGTGGCAAAGCTAGTATCGGTTCTGGAGTTGGCAGCAATAGGATAGGAGAGAGACACTTCGCAGAATAAAGCGTATGCAGAGATGAAGACAGTATGGACTTCTACAGAACTCTATGGCAGCTACAGGCTATTTTAAATCTACATTTTTCAAGGCATCTTGCAGAACCTGCCAACTGTGGTGATGCAGCCCCCTGGGACACTCTGAGATCCCAGGATAAGCCCTATTGTGCTGTTACCTTGGTCATAAGTGCAGCGACTTGGGTGTCAGACACTCTCTGTCCACACCCTTGGGCTACCTGCTGCCTGAAACGTATACCTGAATAACTCAGCATGAACTGTGGCCAGAATGTAAAATACTGACCAAAGCCAATCATCTCAAGAACCTATAAATAGTGATCCTAAAGGAACACCTTTCGAGCTCTCTGGGACCGCAGCGTGCTGTGTGACCCAGTATCTCCCCCTGAGCTGGGACGCCTCTCAGGGTAGATTTCACGAGGATTGAAGGATCATCCGTCAACAATTTCGTGAGGACTCAAAGGCCTGATTTTGCGAGGTTCACCAACCGTCTGTTGATGANGTGTCAGACACTCTCTGTCCACACCCTTGGGCTACCTGCTGCCTGAAACGTATACCTGAATAACTCAGCATGAACTGTGGCCAGAATGTAAAATACTGACCAAAGCCAATCATCTCAAGAACCTATAAATAGTGATCCTAAAGGAACACCTTTCGAGCTCTCTGGGACCGCAGCGTGCTGTGTGACCCAGTATCTCCCCCTGAGCTGGGACGCCTCTCAGGGTAGATTTCACGAGGATTGAAGGATCATCCGTCAACAATTTCGTGAGGACTCAAAGGCCTGATTTTGCGAGGTTCACCAACCGTCTGTTGATGAATGCCGGCACATAAAAGTGAGTAATTCATGAAACTCACGGAAAGGGAAATTCTAATCACAGGTTAACCTCGGGGTGTGCGTGTATGCAGTTTGACTCAGAACTGTTTGTCTGTCTCTGTGTGCATGCATGATTTGATTTAGAGCTGTTTGTCGATCTGTCTCTCTGTGTGTGATTTGATTTAAACCCCATCTGTGTGTGCAACCGTGCTGTGAGTTTCAGGTGACCCTTGCCATTCTCAAATCTTTAACTAAGTCGCTATTTTGATTGTAACAAATTCCATTGAATCGCTCTGTTAAACTGGCTGATGCTTAAGTGCTGTTAAGAATTATACAACCTAATTCTGTGACCTATCTCAAAAATATTAATAAATCCGAAATTACTGCTAAACCAAACCAGTGTAAAAAATCATATTCGTGACACCAGCCAAATATTTCAGGCCTGTGCAGCATCAAAATACAATTACTTCAAATCATCTAGGAGCAAAGATGTACAGCACGACAGTAGTTTGTGTTTCACCAGCTTCCTGCTGATCTTCAGAAGCATACTGTCTTCACAGTGATTTGAACTATACATTTGATATGTTTACCTGATGGGCTGGGAGTAATTTTGATGGTCGATAATAATCCAAAATGTGTGGGACTGCTGGACAAAATTCCAAATTCCACATTGACTAGCAGCTCAAAAGGCAAAACACGGGTGGTAGTAATTTAAAGGGCAAACAAACGCACAGCTGTTTAAAGGAGGAGGGGGGATTAGAGAGTTCAAGAGCACATTGAGAGCAGAAGGCTGTCTCACAAGCAAATGTCATTGTTCCCATATCTTGGGCTCTTTCTGTGGACTTGGCTTGGTTGCTGTTCTTGATGTTAGGGCAAGGGGTACTGTGTGAATGTTTATTTCTGTCTGAGGAACTGATTTTAATGT
>VYZW01018484.1:0-12570 GCA_013401315.1 Balaeniceps rex | reverse complement strand
TCCCTCTCTGTAGTGTTGAGTCTTGTGTCCTGTTACCCAGAGTTAGGTTGTAAGAGGGAGTGGTTGATACTCGTGAGGGTGATACCATTTCATTCTTTTATGTCTTTGGTACTTTTGGTTTGATATAACCGCGGTATGGTATTAGCATATTGCCGGTTGTTACCTGGTAGTATGTGGAGTTACAGATTGCTTTCCACAAGAGAAAATTCAATGGTTGCATGCTTTCAGTTCCTTGCAGTGCGAGTTTATGTTCATGGAAGCAAGGAATATCTCTATTTTCAGGGTGTGTTCCTATCAGAGATACTTGTCTTGGTGAGAATACCCTTGTATTCGTGCAGACTGGACACCTGCAGAAGCTACGTATCAGCTGAAAGGGTAAAATGAAATAAAAGGCTGACTCTGTGTTTATACACATCAAAGTCTACTCATCAGCGAGTGTATTGCTTAACACCACCGTTCCCTTTCTCCCCACAAGACCTCTCGGTGAGCCAGTATCTAGCAGAACAGCTCAGTCATGCCTTCCCCCCCAGTGTTACATTAAGTCTGCAATGTTTCTGAAAAAGGGGAGTTACTGTAATTTGCTGAGGAGGGAAAAGTGCACAGTTTTTTCTCTCCTAAGCATTAAAACTGCTCTGTCTGTGCTCCTGACTCATATCTAAAAGCAGTTCTTTGCCTTCTATATCTTTGAAAATACAGGCTCTTCTAAGTATACCATGCCACAGAAACCTGTATACCTTTCCTACATTTTGAGTATGTATTTTATGTAATATGCCTCTGTTACAGATGAAATTATGGAATAGTTAACATACAGATGTTACCATGCAACTAATTAAGCAGAGATTTAAAAATGCCAGCTGCATTATATAGTGTTACCTCATGTTTGAAAGGTTGAGAGGTTTCCAAACTTTGGAAAAGTCATGGTGTTGACTTTATATAATTCCTCTCTTTAAAGGAACAGTAAACCTTGGATTGATCTGTAGTATATCTGTCAGGGTATTTCTGGATAGATTCTTCTTGCCTCTATTGAAAATTATATTAGCTTACCCCAAATCCATGTAACGTTGGATGCTGTTGTTTTTATTGTGTTAGTTATTCCATGTTGGCAGAAATATGATGTGTGTAAAAATACAGTTTTTGCGATCCAGTTGCCTTTTGCTCCCCTGTTAAAATGGATTTCAAGGACTGTATTACAAGGTTCTACTACATGGTTGAACTAACTTCAGAAATGAAACAGAAATGTTTATTAATTTTTTTAAAAAAATTTTTTTAGATGTGTGAAGTTGAAGGATAAGTTTGTGGTTTGGTGTGGTTTGGTTTTTTTTTTNTTTTTTACCTAAGCCAAACCAGCCTTCTCAGTACTTAACCAGAAAACATTTGTAGATGAAGATCTAGAGTTTAAACTTGTTTGGGAATACAGTTGAATCCCAAAATGCACTATTCAGATGTTTCCATTCTCATCTAGCTTTCCTGAAATAGAATGAAGTACATAGTACCCTGGTATCAGAATGTCGTGGTCATTAAAAATTGAGCTTTAGTGGCCAATTTTGCTATAGAGAAAGAGTATAATGTTAATACTGTTCTTTCTTGTTTGTGTTAAGCAGATATTGTCAACTATCAACCTAGTTGCACAGATTAAATTTGTTTATATATAGTTATGGAAACATTTTGGATTTGCTACGAAGAAAGAATATTCTTTTAAAACGTTAGTTTAGGGCCATGAGTAAGAGGAGTTTATGAGTCTCTTAAATTATTAAATGCTTTTTTTTTAGTGGTCAGCTTAAATTTTTCTTGCTCCAGCAAATTCTGAGCTATGGCAAACATTTTATTTTTAAGTGAATTTCTCTGTCACTCAATTATAAACATTTTTTTGAAGAATGCTTTGCTTGTGATTATGTTAATGCAGCAAATTCTGGAACTCTGTCTTAAAATATATTTCTGTGTAACAGGAGATAAAATGACTTGAGGAGATCAGGGAAAATAGGAAGTCTTCATTAAATTCTTGTAGATTCATTTATATAAAGGAATACGAATTTCTTGGAAATCAGCAACATTTTGGGATGTAAATGGTCCTTCCTACTTTTCCAAGGTAATGAAATACTAAAATTTTAGATATCTTTGGTAGAATCAGAAAAAAGAATGGGTAATTTGTGATATTAATAACTGGATAATATCTACAATTGATATCTTTTTTCACAGGATTTTCTAGTCACTCAAATCGAATCCATTCTGGGGGCATGCCAACAAACTGATTTTATTATGAAAACTGTGTTGTCAGCACCAACTGTTCAGTGCATCAAGTTCCAAATCCTCATTATCCTTCCCCTTCTATGATTAGTTTGGCTTAAAAGTAATAAATGTGGAACCTTCCTTTTTGTCTTAAAATTCTTAAGCCTTTATTGCTCCCATTTTCTTCTTGTTTTTATAACTAAATGGTCTGTTTTTAAAGCTGAGATTATGAGTAATTATATAATGGTACGACTAGGGGCTTCTAGAAGAACAGTGCCTTTTCTGAGTACATGACTGTAAGAATTAGCAATACTGTGAATTCTGTTTAGAAATTAACTCTCCGTACTATTTGAACTGTGATTCTAGATTTGCAAGCCAGGTTCAGTAGTGGTTTGTAGAAATAAACACTTCCCTAGACAGTACGCTATAAAACAGGTCAGTGTTCAAATATGCAGTAACATCTTTCAGATGTCTGTATAGTATTAGACTGCTATGCCTGCTTGAATTCTCTTTCAAGATTCAGATCGTAACATCTGTTTGGAGTTTTGTTACCTGATAGGCATAGGAAAGGTAGAGATGCGTAGACAGTGAAGGGTTTTCAGGAGGTCTTCACGTCCACCCCTCCAGAGGAGGCAAGTTTGCGTGTTCTCAAAATTTGTAAATGTCATTCTACTTTGCCAAAAGCGTACATCCATGTTTGTGTCATCCTCTCATTTTGTTCCATATACTCTTTATTCCATTACGCAAGTTGATAATGAACACTGTCCTGTTGGCTAGGTACATAAAGCTGTTATCGAGGCTAAAATTTCTGAGGACAAAAGATAATGTACCACAGTTAGTACAGCACAGTATTATCCTGTATAACAGCTTCTGTGCACTCCTCAACTTCATCTCAACCGTGTGCTTTATAGAAAGCTGCATGGAGTTGACTTATGAGTTAGTGGGAGAGCTGTAAAAATATTTGAGGAAGGTGTGTGCGCCCATTTAAAGCAGGGCAAAATTGGTATAACAGCATTGGAGCTATGATGGCCAATAAAGTAGCTAATCTGTGCATGAGTCACTCTGCTCTAAATTCATGTGCCTTCCTCTAACTTGACATGGTGCTCTGATTATTTTTCTTTTGCTTTATAATGCCATTCTCAGTCTTTTATCGGCTTTTCTCTGTTCCCTTGAGCTCTGAGGACACTATTGAGAAGAGTAGAAAGCCCCAAACAAAAAAAAAAAACCCAACCCTTCACTTGCTGTTCTTGCTTGAATTCACACTCATCAAAACTCCCCCAAATGTTTCAGGTGCATTTGACTCTATGAAAGCAATGGATAATTTAAAAAAAACCCAATAGCCTCTGTCTGCTGTTTTCCTGCCTTACCCATCTTGCTTACAGTAAAGCTCTGTTCTGTTAGCAACCATATGCATCCCAATAAAGGTTTTAAAGTTTGAACTAAGACATAGACTGTCCAGCTCCTGGCCAGCAAATGCAAAGAAAGTTGGCCATGTTCCCTCTACTTGCCAGAAAAGCATGAAAGCTGGGGACCTTCCTCTGTCAAAGAAAAAGGGAAGTTCTGATCTTTCTGCATACAGATTTTTGCAAGTGTTGAGTCCCTGACCTATTCTTGGTAGGACTTGTCTTTCTCTTGCTTGCTAAATGTGGCCCAAAGCCCCCAGGAAAAGGCCTCTCATCTACAGTGAATTTGTATAGATCAACCTGGACTTTTTCCTCTGATTACCAGTTTGACGGTACTTTTTCTTCCCTCTAGTTACAGTCTTAAATACCAAAAAAAAATCCCATCTCTACAGTGATACATTTTTTTATGCGTGTGGCTTGTCTTTGTTATTCTTTCTACTAAATCTAAAGACTACCTTGCTGCTTTTTTTTTTTAATATTTGATGTACATATGAGTGTATAATTAAAAGAGCAACTAGATGTTGTCATCTAGTATCATACTATTTATTGTGTGTTTGGGTGTAAGCACGTCCAGTACCTGGTCCTCTCCCATATAGGGCTTTAAAACTTTCAGTATTCAGATAATCCGACAATCCATTGAATGATGTGCAACTATATAAAATAAAGTAAGAATATTAAGTTACGAAGGAAATGATCCATAAAATTTAGACTTGTTTTTAATACGTAGTGATACGGTTTAAAAACATTAAATTCATTATTGTCAAATATTTGAATGTAAACCATTAAAAATCAGAATCTTGTGTTTATAAGTAGTACAGTAATAATACCTCTTGCACATTCTTCTTACCATAACTGTACCTAAGACTGTATAGAGGTTGCGATGTAATTTTTTCTGGTGAGTGAGTCATGAAAACCAAGCAAGTGTTTTGGTTTTTATGGTTATTTTAGGTGATAATTATGCACACCTGAACTATGTACAACTATGATACAGTTATATAAATAATGTACACCTGACTTGGCTCTTTCTCTATAGTTATGGTGTATTTTCTGCAGTGGGTGCAGTCTTTATTTTTCAGAGAGGTCACATGTAAAATAAGAAGTGATGAAACGCATACATTGTATTTTCAAAAATCTGTTGAAACATTATAGTACTATTAGCATTATTACTTCCACAGCTGTTTCTGCTTTTATAACAGCATTAGAATGCTTAAATAAAAACAGCCAGCATTAATGAACAGTTAATAAAGACAGAAAACTATACAGAATCCACTAAGACCTTAGTGTGAGAAATTAGAAACTGTCTGTTTCTAATTTAACCTGTTCTCAGATTACTCTCAGGAACTGTTCTAAGTTCGTCAAATACTTTGAGAGGTCTACAGTAGGTTTTGGTTTTGATGGTAGAGCTTGCCTTTTCTAAACTAAATTTCATTCTACTGATTTTATTTTTCTTAAAGGTAGGTAAAAAGGGAAAGCAGTATTCAATAAATAATTTTTGATAGCTTTGGAAGTCAATAAAAAGGTGTCTTGAATAGATAGGGGGTCTGAGTGTGACATAGACCCTGCTAAATTAACAGGAGCAGGTCTAAGGAGGCACTTAACATTTTGCAAGATAAGTTCATAATAAAATAAGAGGACTACTGATTTAAAAAAAAAAAAAAAGCCTTAGAATTTAAGGGATGCCAATTGATTTGGAAAGGACAGATATGAAGAAGATCTGCAGGAGCAGGAGGTAACTTTTAAGGTGTGGCAGTAGCATGCCTAAGATGACAGATGAACAATATTTAATTTGAAATCTCAAAGGACAGGTTAGTCTGCTTTCATTTACGTATGCTGGTTTTATGTGTTGTTTCTTCATAGGTCATCTACTGTTCTCACACAGATCTGCTTCTTTCTTGTTGGCTTCCTAACAACCAGAAAGTGATGTATGGGAAAGCAATACCATCCACATTAGAAACTGTTATAATTTAAACAAAGAACTCCATATGGTGTGCAAGATATTAGTTGGGAAAATGGATAGCTTCAGACTGCCTGTTGCACCTTGTGAGTACTGGTGCAGGTGGTGGTACCCTCACTGAGTTACCATTTAAAAACACTTTCTCTACATATCATCAATGAACTTCACCAGTTCTGTCAAGCCACTGATACGCATCGCCTTACAAACTGTCTTGCAACAGACTTTTGTTTTTGCACTGTTTTGAAACATTACATAGGTTTTTGTTGTACGCAGAGCACTGTTGCTAGCATCAGCCGTTGTTTTGTTCAAAACTGTGTAGATTGCACAGACCATTAGTTTTCATTGCTGCTTTGCCTCCCCTCAGGGATCTTTTCTCATGCCAGTTATTACTTCATAACGTGTTCAGCTGCCTGCTAAGGTCATTGTTGAAAGATCAGTCCTGCAGGTGAGCCTCCTGCATCTAGTCTACAGGTTTTTCCCCTCAGCGGGATGAAGTCAGTGTTGTCATCTTGCCCAAGAGAAGCCTGATTACGAGGCCTTGGGCTGCTCCTTATCTTTCAGTTTGCTGCCTCAGTACCGGTCTGATAGTGTTTGAGTCAGTGTTTCAGAGTAGACTCCTTGTCCCTGCTCTTGGCCTTGCTGGCGACATACAAAATTCATCGTGCTGTTCGGGTGTTACTTGATCATTAAATTTCCTCAGCTTCTTTTTACCATTTGTGGTGAGAACGTGGTTGTGGCTGACAGTGAGGCTAAGGATCTCCCTCGTCGGGGAGCCACAGGAGGGGGCAGCGAGAGGACGGGCTGGGGTCCTGAGAGCAGCACCAACGGATGTGTCAGGTCTGACGTCAATCTGGCAAGTCTGGTCAAAAGGTCGGTAGCAGCTGCCGACAGCATAGCTCGGCCCAGGACTGGGGGAACAATCCTGAGCTGAAATGGCTCCTGGGCCCTTGGTGGGGGTTGCTGGTGGGGCTGCTTATGGCATTTAAGGACGTGTCAGGGCCCTGACACTCCCTGTGACAGCCATCTGCCATGATCCCATCCTGGGTTAACGTCGCGTATCGCTGTGCTAGTTGCAGCATTGGTTTGTCGTTATCATGCCCAAGTACGTTACAGAAAACGGAGTCGTTTCATCATCTTTAACTGTTACAGCAGAAATAACCTTGAGCGTTTCAGCATGTATTTGCTCGTTCGTTATCTTTTACAGTCCTTTTGTGGTTGGGTTCTTTGGCTTGTTTAACTGTGGCACTGACTGTTTCCTCTCTGGTGCTTTCCCTTCTTAGGGTATACATCAGGTATATGTATATGCCTCCTCCCTTCTAGGACCTTTTTGAGCTAAACATAAGGATATTAAGTAATGTGATAGCAGCAGGGATGCACAATCAAATGGATGCAAACTAATCTTTCTGCTTGACTGAGAAAGTGTAGCCTATATATGTAATGCTCATTTTTACGTAATATGTTATTACTGAGGCATATGAATATTGGAACGTACGTGTATCTAGGTTAGGGAAAAAAACCCAGCAAGATTCCCTAGTAGCATTTTCAGATTTTAATGAAGCAGTGTTGTTTGGGTACTAGCAGAATCTCTGGCACATACTGCTGCTTAGGTCAAAATAAAAAAGGGTGTTCCAGAGAAGGAAGTGTCCTTTTCCAAATTATGACTGCATTTTTTAGCCTGGTTTCTTATGGAAATGACTTTCCAACTTTTAACTTGGCCTGTAGCAATCAGGTTTATTACAAAAGTGCAGATCTCAAAGATGCTGAAGACTCAACAAATTTCATGCAAATGTTACTGAGGTACAGAAGAGAAGTTCTGTAAATTGTTCTGGCTGTGAAGAAGTTGCTCTGAGAGTTCACACATTAGTGGAGGGTCCACACAGGAGAAAGTCCTTAGTAATACCCCAGTTGTAAGAAAAGCTTCAGTTGCAACTGACATCTCCTTAGACATCACGATTATTGAAAATTCATTACTTCTGGAAGTCACTAAGGTATATAATGCTTGGTTATCATGTGTTCTGTTGTTTTTCAGTGTACCTCTAGCTACTGAATACTCTACATGGACATTAAATATCCTCTGAAATACTTGTCCATTGATTTTACCAACAACTTCACTGTGTTAAAACTGCATTCCATCTATTCAGCTGAAAGTACAAGAACTTTTAAGAAAAGTAACACACTTTGAAGAAGTGATTGTTTGTGTTAGATAAGTATAGAATTAGCTTTTGCCACACATTCTTATCCCAATTAACTATATTGTGAAGACTGAAGTAGACTAAAAATCTGGGATAAAGTCCCATCTTATCAAGGGAGCAGATTTTCATGTTTAGAATTCCAATTTCTTACTATTCTTGAAGCAAGGAGCTTGACCGTACTACCCAAGAGTGAGTTGTTTTATGATGACTGCACTTAAGTTGAACATTTGCTGAAGGTTTTATCCCATAAGAAAGGGTGAAGTCCAAATGCACAATTATAAGCCACAGGTTCTAAACAGGAATCTCACAAGTAGTCAGAAATGCTTAATGGACTACTTTCATAGAGGCTCTGAAGGATAACCGAGACAAGCAAATAAATCTGCATTTGCTCAGCAAGGATATAGACGTTCATTGCAATCATTTTAAAGATCCTCAAATAAAGGATTGCCTAAATGTGTCATAATCATACAGGGAGACATGCTATGTTGATCTTCAGGCATGTTTCTCCTTCAAATAAGTTAAGTTGTTAAAGAAATGCAAGTGGAGCTTAAGGACCATGGAAGTTGCTGTGAACATACAGTTTTCTCTGTGTCTGGTTCCATTTATCTTAGAAGACGTGATGGTATATTATAAAAGAAACCTCCTAATTTTGACCCTGGGTGTATTCTATCCTATTTATTTATTGAATAAGATTGAATTACTAGTATTTATAATGTGAATTACAATGATGCCTACAAGAGCTTTAAAATATTAAAACATTTTAAAATGATCAGTTAAAATTGATTATGTTGGTAATGGCCTCTTATGTTGACATAGTACATAATCTTGCAATATTTCGAAAAAATAATTTGCAGTTGTGTGGTGACTTGCTGCTTGCATATTTAATTCTGGCAAGAACCAACATCGTAGAGATTACTTCATGGCTTGAATGTATCAGATGTCTCCTAGAGAATGATGTGGTTGATAAAGCCATCATAGGCAGAAAAAGGAATGATTTGCTGAGCAAATATTGTTTGCTGTATTTGAGTAGTGCTGTTTTCAGTGTCACAGTGCTTAATATCTAGAAATGTTAGAACGGTAGTTGTGGTATAGAAATTGTTTCATGTATTTTCAGGGATGCTTGATCAATAGTCTTCTGAAAATGACCTCTTTTTTCAAGCAGATAATTAATTACCCTCTAAGCAAAAAAACCCTGTTTTTTTCTCTTGCATTCTCTATTAGGCATGATAATAATATGCAGATGAAATAGCAGAGGTTCAAAAGAGAAAGTAAAAATAATAAGAGAATGAATGGTATGAATAGGGCAGGAATGGTATACAAAGAAAATGTATTTTGAGAAAGAGCAAGAGTGGTGCAGTAATTTAATAATGTTAGTCTTCAGCATTTGAAATACTTTGCTTTTCTAGAACTAAAGTGTAAATGCATAGATTGACAAATGACTGAAGTCTTGTTCATATACAGATTAGCTTTTCATTTTTATTTGAAACATACTGGGGTTTCAGACTTACTCTTGTTGCAGTTATGACTGAGCAATAATACAGAAGTTGTTACTCAAGTAATGTTTTTATTAGGACTACTTTGGCTTAGCATAATGTGAATAAAACTGCTAGCTTGGGTTTACAGAAGATAAACTGTGGTGATGTATGCGCCTCTAACATACCATCAGACATTTCAGTAGTCAGAAATATGTTTATTACCGGTTTGTTCTGTTCTCACCAGTGTGGCTAGAATTACAGCTAATGCAGGACAGGATCTGAATGATTGATTGTTGGTACTCAAATACACACAGAACATGTGGACAGTGCTGTGAATAATGCTACTTGCTGTTCACTGCAGATCTGTACAAGATCCTCGGTGGGCCTGAGTGCGGCGGCTCTGATCTTGTGGCAAGAGTGATGTATTACTAGACTCAGTTAACCCCATATTAAATACTGAGCTAACTAGCCAGACACTTGCTTGGGGTTGAAAGAGACAAACCTGTTACTTGCCCTTGTCTTTTCATGTTGTGTCCAGTGCGTATGTTCCTTCATAGTTCAGTTCAGGGCTAAACTGAATTTAGAATGAAATTAGAAAAAAGTAGTTTGTACAGAAGCTGGAAAGGAGTATTGGGGTTTCCAGTGTTTTCACATTGAAAAAGACACCCCCCCCTTTCCTTACGCTGGTAATCATGCAAAGAAGAAGGGCAATGAGGACCCTCTAATTGGTGTAGGGATCAGCTGTGGAAGGACGAATCACTATCTGCATAGTTATTGCCAGTCATTGCCAGGTGAAAAGGTTAATAAACTTGCTGCCCAATTAAACCATGTCCCTTGTGTCTTGTTTTTTATTTCTGCATGTCTGAGACAGGTTTCAGCTGTTGTTCAGTCGCTTGATCTCACATTTGACTTCAAGGTGAGAAATCTTCAGTGGACTATATGGATGGAAAAAATACATATTTTTAATCCTGATGGATACAGTGAACATAAGATATTGAAGATGGTGGAGGGGCATTGACCAAAGCTTTTCTGAACATGTCTTGCAAGTTGACTAAACGAAAATGTGTTTGTGAAACTGTAGGAAAGTGGTCCTGCTCAGCTGATAACTGCTTAAGATGTTAAAGAAGTCAGCTCTCTCATCTAGGATTCCTTTCTGCCTTTTTTATCCTTTGCTTTTACGAAACATTTTAATTTTGTCATAATAATTCTCACTGTTGATCAAGAAGGTTACTTTGTTTATTTTGCTTTACTGAATGGCATTTTCTGGTTTTTGTTTGTTGGAGTTGTTTACAGTCTTTGTTTCATTTCTTCTAACAGGAATTCCTTACATTTTAATTTTTAAAGTTTTGCCTGGCTTATGATGTGTCTTCCCTGTTGTGTTTTCAGCTGAATTTCCTGTAGTGAAAATGCAACCTTGTAAGAAAGTTAAAATTACACTCTTCCTTTTGAGGACATAGCCTCTTTGTTTAGATAATCCGGTACTCTTAAATCTGTGCAGCAGTTGCAGTAGAGAAATTTTGATGACTAAAAATTGAGAGAGTGTGGTTAAGATGTGTAATTCTTTTATTAGCTTTAAACAGATTTAGCTCTAATTTGATGATCTGATAAGGGGCAGAGAAAGAATTGATTCATTTAGTAACTATAGTTATTAACTCTGAAGAATATAACTGTGGAGAATTGAGTTGATGCTCCTGGTTTTCAAGATCACAGTGGTACGTATTTGGTTTTGGTAGTGGAGTTTTCAAATCTCCTTCAGAGCAAGATGATTTTCTAGCTGTGTTGAAACTATAAATAATAAATTATGTAAATAATTCCAGTGAAGCAGAGGATAACATCTGAATTCTGAAAAATGGTTGAACATTTCAGCAAGTACCAATCTTACTGTTTCTTACTACATTTAAGTAATGGAACTTTCCTTGTGGTCTTTGCTTTGTTGTGTTTTATCTTATTTGTTAGATGTAACTTGATGACTCATTAAAGCTGTCTCAATGTGGGATGCTGCAGATACATTTCCACTCTGGTCTTGGATTCTCCCTCTGGTCTGTACCCTGCTTTGTGCTTGTGCTGTCTCTGTCAACTTGTATGATTGTGTTGTGAGTAGCATCAGATAATCCTGCCTGAAGCCTAGTCNTGTCCTTTTTTGCATGGTTTGTGTGATTCCTTTTTGAATTCTCTGATCTTAAAATGAATCCTGATGCAGTGGTCCACTTGTCTTTTACCTGCCTTTTTTTTTAATGTTTATTTATTACTATATTTCCTATTTTTCTTCTGCATAAGCATTATTTGATCTTGTCTTTTATATAATGTCTTTTTATTAATCGTCAGTTGTTTTGTGTTCCTTTATGTAATCTTTCCAAGAGATTCTACTTACTAGTGTCAAGTTTGTTGCATTCTACGCTTTGAAGATTTTTTTTTTTTAAAAAATTCTGCTGCACTCCCTTTCCCTATGAGTGTGAGACTCAGTGCTCCAAAATCTTTTCACCCATTTGAGACTGTTTTCATAGTTCTTCAAAAAGTTGAGGAAATTATTCTAGAAGTACTTGTTCAAAGATGAAGAAGGATGATCCCGCCTTTAATGGTTAGAGTTGTCACGCATCTCAGATAGGAGGACTCATTTGTCCGAGTGTCAGTGATGAAATTACAGCTTTCAGATAAGGTCACTTAGCATGAAGTTCAAGTAACCACTAAACAGAAAGTTTATTTAAACAGCTTATTGTGGATCAGATCTAGAAAGAAATAAAGAACTGACCCTGACAGTAAGATAAATTCAGTCTTGGGTTTTCTCAGTGTGTCTCCTCATACAGAAAAGGAATTGCTGTAAAGAAATGAAGAGTGGAGCTGGTATCTGGCCGTAGCTTCAGATTCTGCCTGATGCAGTGATGAAAGATGAGGCAGTTGAGAGGGTCACCATCTGGCAGACATTTGCATAGTTTGAGACATCTGATACTTGATCATGTTTAGGTAAGTATTCTAGAAATTAGAAAAAAGACTATAACCTGACAGGATATATAAATACTGTAGTTCTTTGAGATTTTTTTTGTTGTTGAAACACAGACACTGGTGGTAAATCTGAGGTTCTGCGTGATGCTCTGTGCCAAATAAAATGTTATAACTTGCTTCCAACTGTTGGAATAGGGTTTGTGCACATCTTGAATGATTCTTAAGAGTCTGGCTATTTCCTCCTTACTGTTTGCCCGTGGTTCCCTGGGCAGAAGAAACATTTAGAAAACTGATGACGACATGTTGGTGCCCTGTTCCTGTACTGGTATCCTCTGCTTGTTTCTGAGATAAGGCACTGTAATGAAAAACTAACAGTATGC
>VYZW01018482.1:11149-41418 GCA_013401315.1 Balaeniceps rex | reverse complement strand
TGAACCTGTAGTTCTCAGCATGATTTCTGCATAAAGTAATGGAATCATGGTGACACAGGGAAGAACAGAGTCAAGACGGATAAAAGATGAGGTTAGTGATGAAAGGCCAAGATACTTGACCAAGCTCATGGTTTAGTTTGCCTGAGCACGGGGCTTGTCTGTGCCTCTACTGTAAAAGGATATTATGATTTGTTTAGAACCTTCTTTATGCGTTGCCTGTCAGCTGCAATTTAATGTGCTTTCTCTGATGGAGGAAATTATGCTCCTTGTACTTCCATCAAAATAAATGAGCAATTTTCAAATAGAGAAATAAGAAAATGTAGATTATTTTTTTCCCAAGAAAAATATTTGCAACCTAACCCACATTATAAGCATTATAGAAAGGTACAAACATACAAACTCTTTCCCTTGTGGTTTCAAAATTGAATTCCAGATCCCACTGATGTAATTGAGAATACATACATAAATATATATTGAATAAAATAGTCGTTGTAATGTTGCATATAAGGAATAATCATTACCCTATTAAATCCTTGATGCTGCATAATAAACTTCTGTCGGTTGTACAGTAACATTTCAACATCCTTTTTCAAAAACTTTCATTAATGGAAGAAGCTGGAGTATTCATATTATTTTGTAAGGTGTGCAAAAGACAGAAAATAAGCATGTCTTTGGGTTGTATGAGAAAACTGCTAGCGTTAAGGCCATGATTTCTAGTGTGGTGTCTTCATGTCAGTCATTGCCTACTGGATGGATATTTCTGTGCTCGTAAGAGAAAAGGAAATGCTTACGATATTTGTCCAATTATTAGCAGAGAAGAACTAGCAGCAATTAGTACCAACTAATACTCTTTGGGGGTCTCAGTAAAAACGCCAGAATCGGATAAGTATGGATTTAACTCTATTTTTGTTTGGCTGAATGGAGCCCCCTCATCAAATTAAAGATTTATTGTCAGATCGCTGTGGGTAACTTGTACTGCTGGTACAGCGGCTTGCTTGCTCTCTCACATTTTCTCTCTGTATATATGCAGTTGTAGTTAGTAATATGCAATGCTTCATAAATTTAACACTCACACAATACTTCACTAACAACAGGATGTTTGTCAGACCTGGATTTAAGGTGTTTTGAACTAGATTAAAATATCGATGTAGTTACATGTGTCAGGGAGGTGCTGTGAGTCTCGTCTGTCTTTTGGTTTCCTGGCCTTTCATCTCACGACTTGCACTGTGAGTATGATTTCTAACCTGAAGATTATAGATACCTAGTTTTCTACAGTTAAAGTATGTTTCTAAACAAAACAACCAAGTTGGTATAGATTCTTGAAACAGTTGAGACAGGGAGATGTTATGGAGACCTGAACATTGTATTTCCAGTACAGCTCCGAGATACACAAATATGAAGTGCTGGTAAATCTCTTAGTCCTGTGGAGCAGTCAGCTGCCTGACAAACTGGTTTTGGTGGGTCTTCCAGCTCATCCAGCTCTGTAGCACCTCCCTGTATGGATAGGGAATAACAAAATTCTTCCAGAAGACCTGTTAAGGTGGTTCAATGAAGAATGAATAAATCTATTGAGGTAGATTTAAACCAAGAATCAAACCTGGAAGGAAGCAAAAGGAGGCACCAATACACTCTGGTATTGGTTTCAAAAGGCAAAAAGGAGATTTCCTAATTGCTGAGGAAAATCAAGTCCTGATGGTGCAAAATTCTGTAGACTTGATATTTTGTCAGAAAGAAAATGTTCCAATAAATAGTGCTAAAATAAAATTTCTAGATGTTTGCTTAGAATAATAAATTTTATAACATTGGCTCCCATGTAAGACTGGAGATTTAAGATCTCATAAAGAAAAGTTTTGACTAACAGAGACCGTGATTAGAGTGAAAAACCTGAAAGAGAAATTTGGTGCCATTTCCAGTATACCAAACATGTTCCAAAATGAAGTAGAAAAATAAATGCCTAGAGTGGGTTCTGTGACACAGTGATAAATCTTCACCTGAAATAAACATCCACCTCCTTGCTGGTAGTGGGTACTTTTGCAGTGAAAGGAAAGCAATTTTGGTAAGGGACTCTGCCAATAATTGATGTAGCAGCCCATGTACCTCTGACAGAAATGTAAATATGGTGAAAAGACTGGGGCTTATGGTTGAAGATGATCAAACATCAAATCATTGCAGTTTCTATAGTAAAGAGAATGAGTAGGTGAAAGCAGAAAAATTATGTACACAAAGGAAAATGATGTGGCAAAATGAGAGCCTAGAGAGGCAGGATTTTTTTTTTTTAGGCTTAAAGTTGGTGTTTTTAGAGGTCTCAAGTACGCTACATGGGCTGCAGCTGACAGTGCAGTGAGAAACACTGCAGCATTTAGCACTGAAATTATTGTTACTTTTGACTACTTTTCTAGCACGATTTAAAAAAAACAGACAATAGTGGGAATTTTTTAACTTAATATGAATACTGCATGAGATCCACACTTGTTTTGACAAAAAGTTTGCACTTCTCATCTAGACACATTCAGCACCAGAATTGTTCACGTTAACAAAAATCATTGGACAGATACTCATAAATCAACAGCTCCTCCAAATGTGTGGAAGTGGCTGATTTGCTGTTTCCATTGCTTACATACATTTGGTAGTTAAAACATATGCTATTACAAATACAAAGCATTACATTTTTCTATTATGTTAAGAATTATTAAAGATATACTTGTTGTAAATAGCAATTTCAGAAATTAGGTGAATTAATTTGCCTGTTCTTCCTTCTCGCTCTTCCTTCCACAGTTCAGTATCTCCATAGCAGAGCAAGCTTGAAAGAAATGATCTGCACACTGCAACATACTTTGACTCAAATGAGATCAAAATGGCATATACAATTTCCTTCTGTTTTCACAGAAAACCAAGTTACAACCTACAGGTTCACCTGCTCCCCTTTATGAAAAGTATATTTCTTGCAGAAAATATTTCACTGTTGTTGGTGTTGAAAGTTAAAATATAAAGAAAAGTAACTTTCCTTTATTCGGTGCTCAAATTCTGGAGGCCACATTGTTAGTTCTTATTTAAAAACAGTCAAAAAGTTGTTCAATTAAACAACTAGAAAGTTACTTCGTCTTATGAATAATACAAACAATCCTTGGTATGGTGGTTGACTTTTTTTAATCTGTGGATCAGAAAGACACTTCTGAGAAGTACTGTATTTTCTTCAGGAAAATATCAAGGTGCAACCCCAACCTTAAAAGAAAAATAAAAATTTGTCTGGCCTAATCCTAGCAGCTTAGTTTTTAAATTTAAAGTTCCACTACAGCTACTCCAATGAGATTAAGCAGAAGTGAGAACAGGAAATATTAGCATTTCAATAGGTATTAATAAGTGCATTTGACAGAAGACAAATGTGTTTTGGAAGAAAAATGTTAAATTTTTGAGAAACCAACTGGCTATAATTATATTAGCACACAAAATCTATAAATTGAAGTAAGAAATAACAGTAATGGTGATCAAGATTTGCATCATGATAATTACTGTTTGGGTATTGATTCCATGAATTATTATGTATCCTCCTAACCTATTTTTCACCATTAAACTTAACAGCTCCTTGAACAGACAAATAGTTATAGAATGAATAGCCAAAACAGTTCTTAGTCACAGATGATGATGGGACAGTAGCTCCTCCAAAGTTATTGTTTGCAATTACATTATAGGTAATTTTAAGATGAACTGTACACTGAAAATCTGATATCTCTTTTTATCCTCTCAGATACAGAAGCTGAAAGTGTGATATCCATTTCAATGGAATTTGGTTAAAATGAAGTATTATTCATAAACAGGAAGAGTAAACAAATAGTTAATTTGTGGAATGGAGTATGACCAGATATCATAAAAGAAATAGCCAGGAAAAAAAAAGTTGAAATCTCTCAGATCTTAAGCACTAATATAATTTGATTTCATAACAGTAAAGTGTTTTTCAAAATAGGTTAGCTTATGTACACCTGCATGCTTTACTCAGTCTACCCCTTGGTTTCGATCACCTTTAATAAAAGTTGGGTGCCTGGTATCTTGTTATATTCATGGCACAATCTTTACAGCTCAGTATTTTATTTTTAACAAGACAAAAGTTTATTAGTGTGTGCTGACAATGCAAAATATGGACAGTAAGGCCATTCTTATTACTACACTTCATTTTATACTGACAAACCACTAAAATGCAAATTGAGAATTGTTATTAGCAGCAATGTTCGTAGGGGTTAGCCTACAGCTGGGAGTTCAATATTATATGTTTTGGTTACGCTCTAATTTCTGACTTCTGCTTCAGTTAATACCTGACACATTAATAGCATGCATAATAACATAATAATGTGCTTTTAAACGTACAGCATATAGATAAACTCAATTTCTGTCTGGATTATTGGGGGTCTCATACCCACGTTCATTCTTGGAAGAAGCAAACTAAAATGAATATGATACCACTTCTATTTTGGCTGCTTTCTCCCAACTTCTGATTCCAAATTGTAGGAGGAAGGATACCTCTGCAACAACACAAAGCTCCAAAGAAACAGGGCTTCTGTTCTAGTAATCCACAAGGAATAATAAGGAAGATGAGCTATGAGCATTGTGTAGTTTGCTGCGATATTGGCATCTGGGAGGAATATCAGATGCTCGCAAGTAAGCGTAATGCTAAAGAACACAATCGTGGATTTGCCTTTTCTACCAGAACATGATTCTTCACATGCACTTTCGTGAGGAATGGTGTTAAAGTTTAGGCAGTAAAATCTTAAGAGGCTAGGAGAGTTAGCTGAAGATCAGCAAGGAGTGTGAAGATGAATGCATGGAACGTTTCCACCATGAATATTAAGCTTTAGGAATAGGTTCAGACGGTTGCTTTTCAGCCCAGGATTTTCACTTACTGCTGCAGGTAGAAAAAGGGGTGGGAGAAAGATCTCAGTCAAGGATAGTGATCAGATCTGCTGTTAAAGATGATTTCCAGTACTACATTAGTGTCAACAACAGGTGGATGACCCAGTGTTAATCCCATCCACGTCAGTCTCTCATTGTGCATCTAAATTAGAGAAGAAGCAAATTCAGCCAGGCTCCCTGGGCAAGACTCACATGTGCCCCATCCCTCCCTGCTGTGACCTGTGGAAATGGAGCATGGGTATGTGTCTCCAGAGGAAGTTGTACCACTTTCTGGGGAGGTCCTGGAGCCAGATGCTGGGGTGCCCAGACCCCAGCACATGCTGTAGCACATACCTGCTGCTCAGCTTGCAGAAGCTGAGCTGTCCCTTGTGATGCCCTCTTCCTTGAGCAGGCTGGGTGTCTTCTTTTCCCTTTAGTCAGCATGACTTCTGATGTATTCTGTCTGTGAGTTAATGCTGGACTAGATCTTTGTAGAGAGACTTTTGTTTTGTTTTGTTACTTTAATAGGAGTTTCTTTTGATTATTCGGGTGGTCCTATCCATTACAATGTGCACAGTTCAAGGCTTCGGGAAGCTCAGGGACAAATTATCCTGGTGCCCAAGAGAGAGAGACTGCAACAAAGTGCTTAGATTGTGTTTGTGATTGCAAGGCAGCATTCTTCCTGAATAGTGGGATCTAGGGGGGGGAGACTGAAGATACGATTATCTCATCTTTTATGAAGATGCTTTCACCTTGGAAATCTCATTTCTGTATTGTGACAAAACCTACCCCTGGGACCACCGCTGGGAAGAGCAGCAATGCTAGGCATTGTCTTGTCCTGCGACTGCAGCATCTATCATCAGATCACAAAACGGGTTTTCTCCCTCTCAGGAAGGTAATTTCTTGTCAGAGTCCCTGTTTCGATTACCACTTTAGCTGAGGCTAAGGCTATGTCCACAACAGACAGGCAGAGAGAGCATCTATCTAATCCAGACAAAGTGAAGAAGACAGAATGTAATGCAAGAGTCGGTTAATTTTCAGTGAACCTCACTTTCATAGTCTGGCATGTGTTCAGCCACCTGTAGGACTGGTGTCGTGGTTTAGCCCCAGTCAGCAACCAAGCACCACACAGCCGCTCACTCACCCTCACCCCCCGGTGGGATGGGGGAGAGAATTGGAAGGGCAAAAGTAGGAAAACTCACGGGTTGAGATAAGAACAGGTTTATAATTGAAATAAAATAATAATAATAATAGTAATAAAAAATGCAATGAAAAGGAGAACAAGAGAGAGAAACAAAACCCAGGGGAAAAAAAACAAGTGATGCAACTGCTCACCACCCACCAACCGACACCCAGTCAGTCCCCAAGCCAACGCCCCCCAGCTTATATACTGAGCATGACATCATATGGTATAGAATATCCCTTTGGTCAATTTGGGTCAGCTGTCCTGGCTGTGCCCCCTCCCAGTTTCTTGTGCACCTGGCAGAGCATGGGAAGCTGAAAAGTCCTTGACTAGTGTAAGCACTGCTTAGCAACAACTAAAACATCAGTGTGTTATCAGCATTCTTCTCATACTAAATCCAAAACACAGCACTACACCAGCTACTAGGAAGAAAATTAACTCTATCCCAGCCAAAACCAGGACAACTGGTTTATACAGAACCACTGCTTTCTTAAAAATTTTGGTTTTGGCTGCATATTATTTTCTAGACTTTGTCTTGAAGTCTGTAACTCATGTTAGTTGAGGGATTTTCTTTTACCTGTTAGGTCCCTTTGCTGGAGGATTAGTACTGTATGTTCATTTTCCAACAATGGAGAGTCCACATAAATTATTCTTGAACATAAAATGAAAATACTGCTTTTTGTGAATGAGATCCTCTAACATTTTAGCTTGTGTAATACATCCTTTTATAGAGCATACTCTTAAGGTCACCTGTTTTCTTTATTTCTTTAGTTTCTGCTAATCGTAATATCTCAAGTACTGGAAAAAATGAAGAGAAACTGGAGCTGCGCTTACTTTTTGCATTTTGTTTGCGCCTAGTAGCATAACCAGAATCAGTATCATCAGTGCAATGAGTGCCATGCAATTGTATAGGAAAATGGAATAGCTTGTCGGAGGAAGTTGCAATCTAATTCGTATTACTTTTGGTTTTTTGTATCACTGGCACACAGTGGGGGGGAAATGCTGACAAACCAAGTGTCTTAATTGAGATAAGAGATTAAGAGCTAGAAGTTTGTCTGCCTAATTTAGCTTCTCTAAAAGCATGAAGCCGTGTGGCAGTAATTATCTTGCAGAGCTATAGTCACTCTGATAAATAACAATTTTTTCCAGTTTTTGCATTTGTGTTTACATTTTTCCTACATGCTTATACTAAGTTGTAGCATCTCATGAAACATAATTTTTTCTCTGTTCAAGTCTCTTACTTTCTGCATAGTTCATTCACCCAGAGTTAAACATACAAGTGGTTTTTTTTTAGAATTGAGACATTGCCCCGTCCTGGAAGTGTTCAAGGCCAGGTTGGATGGGGCTTTGAGCAACCTGGTCTAGTGGATGGTGTCCCTACCCGTGGCAGGGGGGTTGGAACTAGATGATCTTTAAGGTTCCTTCCAACCCAAACCATTCTATGATTCTGTGTTTCTTTGCTGAATTAATTTGACTTGTATGCACAAGACAGTGAACCAATGATATATTTAATAGAAAAAAGATTTCTCTTCCCTTTCCCCCTTTCTCCCTTTCCCCCTTCCTCCTTCTCCGTTGCTTTCTTGCTTGGTTCTGTTTTCCCCTATGAGGATATAATTTCAGTCCTTTGGGTTTTGCCATTAAAAAATTTATTACTGACTTTTGATGACAAAAATCATATAGAAAACTCCTGATTTGTCTTATCACAGAGAAAAGCCAATTTTCCCATGTAGATATTTAATCTTGGGCGCTCAAAAATGTACTTCCATGCCCTCTCCCCTCAAAAGTTTGGAAATTAAGTTCTAGGAGTGCATTAATAAATATTCTGTACAAAAGATTACAGTTCTATCACTCTCAGGCCTGTCCTCTGCCCCAGTTAAATTATGTTCTTGTATTTATTGCAGATGGGGAACTCAAGGGGATTTCACCACTACTCACCCTCGGCCTGTTGTCAAAGTAAAACTCTTTACAGAAAGCACTGGCGTGCTGGCACTTGAAGATAAAGAACTGGGAAGAGTGAGTATTATGTGTAGAAACAAGAAATATGTGAGAAATGATGCGTAGAAATGCGAGTATTGATAAAGCATGCATAAAAAGGTATAAGGTATTCAGTACAGCACCTGCTCTGCTGCAGCTGTACCAAACAGTGCTTTTTCTTTTAAGGGTGACTTTTTCCAGGGTTCAAAACATGGTATGTTGACTTGGATTGCCTTTCAGAAACTTGCATCAGGGATCCGGGAGGGTTCTCTTTGTCTTGTTTAAAACTTTTTTTGATTCCTAGGTGACCTACCAATGCTTGTAGCTATTCAAATTACGAGTGAAGAGGAGAGAGAGAAGACTTGGTGTGTAATAAATATAGCAAACGATTGGGGAAAGGGAAGGAAAGACTTAAGCGATGGAAGGATGGGGGGGCAGGGAAGGAGTGATGGAGATAATATGTCAGACTAAAATAAGAGTTCTCACTCTTGTACTGTATAAGCTTCCCTTCCCTTTTCACATTTTCCCTATCTTGACAGGATCATTTATCCTTCTTAGGCCAAAATCAGGGGCTAGAGAGTGCAATGTATCATAGAAAGAGGAGGGTAGTGTGAACGAGGCAGAGACGGTCTGCAAATCTCACCCCCCCATCTCCTATTGAAATTCTCCCCTCTGGCATGTAACGCATGGAGGATAGCTCACGTTTTAATGCTCAGTTCTGCATTGAGTCATGGCTGTTTCTCATTCAAGTGAGAGCAGGGCTCTTCCCCACTTTGTGTCCTCGAAGTGCAGACAGCTACACAAAGACAGATTCTCCCACACGTTGGGTCACTTGTTAAGGTCAGTACTGTATCCCCAGTATTACTTCTTCTTGCGTCCTCTCATGTCCTTCTAGGTGGCCTCCAAGGTCGCTCGGTCAAGGATGGCTGAGGTGAAGGTGGGATCTGCGTGGGGAAGATTTCCAATAGGGGTAACACACTGGCAGGAGCTGGGCAGGCGTCATGGCAGATACAGAGGAGCCACAGGAGTGCAGCTGAGCAGACCGGAGTCAGCAATATCTGGATTCAAAACAACGAAAAGAGAAACTGAAAGGGTGGACTTACAGGAACTGCATAGTGCTATTAAAAGCAGAGAAGTTTCTTCTCTGTCCCTGCTTGCTCAGTCCTTTCAAAGAAGCAAAAGGAAGGTCAATGCAAAGGTGCAGAGCAGTGGAGAAGGGACTATGTGGCCATTGTGAACAGTAGCCAGCACAATGTCATTGCCAAGGAGTCAGAGAAGAAAAGAAACATTAACAGGATAAAGGGGCTAAGAATTACAAGTGTTAACAGGATCCTCTTGCTCTGAAACCTTAAATAGCCAAACTTCAGGTGTAGGCTTGGTCTGCTTTGTTATGCTGCAGCTTGTCTTGGGACGGGAGGTTAAAAGGATTTAAAAGGATTCTAAAGAATGGAAACATTTCAAATGCAAAATACTGAATATAGCTTTTGCCTTAACTGTATCGTGTGGCCCCAGATGGTTTGGTTTGTGTTTTTTCCCTGCTGCCTCTGGTTCCCACTCCTGGCCGCCTTCTGACACATCTATATTTGTCAGCTGGCCAAACCAGTTTAAAGAAGGTAATAACTTTCCTTTCTTGGTTGGGAGTGGTGAAGGGAGAGAGAGAAAATAAAAAATAGGTAGTTGACAGGGACTGGGGCTGAACTCACTGCCCTGGATGGAGTCTGACCCAGCTTTCCCAGAGACAAAGCAAGACATGTAAAAGGTGAGGGAGGAAAGAGCGAGCTTCTTTCTGTTGCGGATTCTTATTCTCCTGTTGTTCTGAGAGTCTGCGTGCTTTTATCAGATGCTCTGAGGTTTGGCAGTTTGTACCAGAATTAGGCTATGAAAATCATCACTTTTTGCTGGGTTTTTTCCCCTTTGTCACAAAGGCCAAAGGCCATCACCTTTTTTCCCCTTGTATTAAAGCTTGTGCTGAGATTAGGTGTAGCAACCAGAAGTACCTGAGAGATGCTTGGATACTGATTTTACGTTTTATAATCCATTCCTGATTTACCAAAAATGTCCAGCCCCCAAAAAATACCTTCAGTAAAAGATAAACCTCCCACAATGACCTTATGTACACCGCATGGTCCTTAGCAGTGGAAAAGAACATGAAAAAGGGCATGTTGGCTGTGTGTCAGTCTGTTTGGGCATCTGGTCTGTCCTCTTGTGCCTCCCAGGTCTGGCAATACCCGGGGTTGCTGACAGACACCTTCCAGCTGGTGGTGATGGACGCTCAACTCGAGAGAAGGGGGAATCTGCCAGCTCACCTCTCTGGTTTAACCAGAGTATTTGAGAGTGGTGGTTGCTAGCTTCAGGGGAGACTGGGGAAATATTTGACAGAATTTTTACAAAATAATTTTAAGGTGCTGTGTATGCTCATGGTATACATTTTAGCTTTCAAAAGCTTGTTTTGTTGTCGATGTCTTCATTTTCAGGTTGAGAGATTTAAATTCAGGTAGCCTTTGGATCCCAGTGGGTAAGTTTAATTCTAATAAAGTTTGGCAACTTTATGCCTGGTCAGTACACTGCAGTGACTTGCAGGAGTGCAGCTGATTCAGCTAGGTTTGTTATGCTCTGAAAAGGCCTGAAGATACTTCTGCTGGTATTTTTTTCTGTATGCAAAAATTCAACTCAAACCTGCCCCTTCTGAGGTAGACTTGCTGTGGACATTAATTCTCATTGTCAAGTACTTTCTTCAAAGTATGTGTCTTGACCTGATACCACTTTTCTACATTATTGAAGTTTGCATTTCCCATACCCTGCAGTTATTGTGAAAGTTTTGTTCTGTCTAATCTATAATTAGAAATAGAAGGTGGCATCAAGCTACATGATTGGAATTTTGAAATTCTATCACATACCAAAGGGTTTCTTCTGCCACCAAGGGATCAGCTTTTTATAGAAACAGATCTAAGGTGTGAAATGTGGAGCCAGCAAAGGTTTCCCCAGAGCTGCAGAGGAGAAGGCATTTCCATTACCCCATCAGTGCATGGCAGTCTCTCACACTTACGAACTTAAGATGTAGGCCCTGATCTCGGTATGATGGCACTACAGCTCCTCGATTTAAGGAGGAGACACTGCTGATTCCAGAAGTAACTAGCTCATGTTGGAGCAGAAGGGATGCAGGCTCATGCTTTCAGCAGAGAGGGCAGACCATACTTACACCTTTATATACTCCCTGTTGGGAAGCAGAGGCTGGGGGCTGCTCAGCCTCTGCTGCAGAAGTCACGAGGTGACCACCAAGAGACAGAAGGGTTGTTGTCTGTACTTAACATTGTCTCCCTTCAAGGCATTTAAGATGTGCTTAACTGACAGGAAGTTGGAGTCTCTTCCTCTAAAAAAGCCAAAATAAATACAGTTGTGAATGCCGAGAGAAGATTTTACTTGCTGGGGGACAGTCTTCTGACTCCCTGATGACCACTTTAAGTGTTTTCAAACAAAAAACAAATCTTAACCTTTATTCTCTGTTCTACACAAAATGGAGGACAGTTGGACAAACTCAGTTTTCCACTGAAAGAAAAAATGGAGATGTGTGCTGCACAGGAGGGGAAAGGATGTTATTTGGATTTGGGTTCTGCAGAATGTGAGCTTCTGGAGTCACGGTTTGTGTCTGTGGTTGTGCGGACCTCCGCATACAGTGGACCACTGAATTTAACTTCTAGAAAGTGAGGCAGGCTGCATCTTTGAAGCTAAGTTTCTTCTAATGAGGAACTGTTAAGAACTTACTTTATTCAAATATCTCTGAAATGCGTGGCACAGTTTTTATGTGACTGACACTGATCTGGCTGCTTCAGTAATTTTTGTATGTGCATACAGAAGACAGAACTGATGTTTGCATTTGTACATGCAACAACTGAGGAAGAATGAAGACGCCTTCAGAGTTTGGAGTAAATACCTCTGAAAAATCAGCCTGGTGGTTTCTGAAACTCGGGGACCTGACACCACTTTTCCTTGTTCAGTACTTTGTGTATGAAGACGTTCAAACCTAGTAATTCAAAGTGACAGCCATTGTGCTTGCTTAGCACACATGTGAATACAATGTGAGAACAGCAGGTGGTGTTTGATTGCTGATACTTTTTGAATATAAGAATATTTCAGCCTTGTCGCTCTGACTATTCAATTAAAAGGGAACTATTGTCTCACAACCTGCTTGTCACAGTCAGCTGCAGCCAGCAATAATTAGCTGTGCAGTTATGTTTTTTTTCATTGGTGCTGTTACTCTGGGTTTGATTTAAAGACATTATAAAATAGCTCTGCTAGCTAGGTACCCATACTTGCATGATTGCCTAGTTTCTGAATGCTGACTGCACTGGGCGTGTTGGTTATCTTCTGTGCTGCGTTAGAAGGGCCGCTGAGCAGAGACAATTTCGTACTGTGAATATGTTAATTTAAAGCCTGCCGTCCTGGGGAATGTGTTTCTCTATCACATTTTGAAATGACTGAGGTTTTGCAGGTCTGAGTTTTTCTGTCTGTTTTTTTTAAGTTTGGAAAATGGTAAGAGATTGCTTCCACTCCCCCTTTTTCTCTTGCTCCCTGAGCAGTCTGCCTGTCAGCACCCTGCTATGTCTGGCTGAGTGTTATTGTTTGCACGCTAACAGGGTTTTTCTCAGTAGCTTCTCTGAGAATGCCTCTCATCAGAAATTCTTGAGATATTTTTCATTCAGGCATGCTCTCTCAGATTTTGGGGACAGGCTCTTTGAGAAGGACTTAAAGACAACTTTTATCAATTGCTAAGATCTATTAAGGTAAGTGTTCAGCTGGCAGCATCAGCAGAGGTCCATTGATTGCATAAATTGCAAAGTCTTCCCAGTTCTTTGTCAACAACAGTATTTTAGATAGTTCTTTCACCGTTCGCCTGTTCAGTTTGATTTTTGTTTCTTTTTAACCACCTGTTACCCGAAGCCTTGTCTCAGTGTTTCAGATGTAATACAATAAAAGCGAGAGATTGCTCAGTAGCTGAGATGATGGAGCTTGTGTAAAATACTCATAAGCTCCCTTGGTGATCAAGCTCTTACTAACCCTTTCTTTAGGGGTTCCCTAGGTGAGAACTTCTCTAAGGGAGTTACTTTCAAGAGAGCCATCTCCTTTTCCCACTTCTACCTCCAACCTTGTCCCTTCCCTTGAGCTTCTTTTGCTTCATCCTGGCGGCAGTGCATCATGACTTAAAGCTCAGAGGACGCGAGTGCAGTGCGGCACTTGGCAGGCTGCTGCTGGGGCGTTGGAGGGAACTTCACTTCTTGTCACACTGACAGCAGCTTCTGGCTTTCTGACATCAACCTGTCTTTGGGCAAGGGGCTGACATAACTCAGAGCAGCTCCAAACTTTCCAGTTAGGGGAGAAGGTGACTTGAGAGGAGTCAGTAGACATTTCTATCAAAAACAGGTAAGTGTCTCCTAAGTAAGGCTGGGGCCAGAGTTACACAAACAACATAACATTAAAGGGTCTCTACACTGTTACTAGTCATCTGTTTCCTATCCCAAACCAGCTTCAACAATTTTTGGTCTCTAATGCTATTTTCAAATCAGTAAAACAGTGTATTTAACTGGGAAATTTTCCTATGATCTTTGCTCAGGCAGTGACCAGCAGCATAAATTTGCATGTGCCAAATAATAATGGGTGCTTATTTCATAACATAGAATTTGCCTGTCCTCTCTGCTTGCACTGACATCTTTTCAAATCACTACATTTTAAAACATGAAAGAAAAAGCCTTCCATAGAATGCATTAGTCCCGTTGCATGATGAAAGCTTCAACAAATGCAGTTGAGGGAGCGTATGGTCTTATGTGTTGGGCACTCACTGTTTTTCAGAGTTTTAAATAATCACAGATTGAGTTAGAAGTGTCTCTGGTAGAGCACAGGAGTTAGAGAACTTGGTTTCTCCAGTCCATCGTGGGGTTTCTTGCATGACCACGAGTTATTGTTTATTCTGAACAGGGCTCGCAGTGCTGCTTATGATTAAGGCCACGTGACATCAGATTCAGTTCTCAATTGCTTGTAACTTAGCCAGACCTCAAGTGTTGAGGCTAAAATTTTTCATCCTAGGTATGGAATAAGATAAAAAGAAAATGTGGGTTTGGTCAATGGCAAAAAGCAATCATTTGTAGCACCATTTGTGCTCTGGAAGAGCACATCAGGCATGGGAACTTCCATTGTCTCATAAGATCTTCTTCCTTTCCTGTTGGGGACCATGCAGTTTGAAGAAAGGACAGGAAGCTGGGTGCCAGAAGCAGCAGGGGCTCCCTGGGGTAGCAGGGAGAGGGCAGGATGGGGGACACCAGGGCAGCCCCCGACATCGGGCACCTCCCTGGGGATGGGGACAGGTTTGGTCTGCTTTTTGAAGATGGCACAGGCTGTGTTATGAAGAAGAGACTGTTGATGGGCTGCATCTTTATTTTCTTTAAGGTTGTGTGGTGTGAGCTGTACTGAAGGTGAGATAAGGGTTTTTTGTAATAGCATGTTGAGTGTCATCTGCCTCTCAGCCAGGGCATTAAGGAGCAGCTGCAGATCTTCTTCACTTTCATCTTTTTTGCTTGTGACAGTGAGCCAAAACTCAGCATAGTCTGCTCAGAATTACCATGATTGTCAAGGTCCCGTGCGCAAGGTCTGAGATCTCAAAATGTCTCTTAGACCACTCCAACTTGTGAAATCAATCTCATTTCAAGTACTTGGGTCAAAAGACAGGGTAACTCCAGTGCTTGGGTCCAACTCTTGAATATCATGGGTTTGGGTGGAAGTAGGGGATGGGAAGGGGGAGCAGCCAGGATGCAAGGACACGAGTTGGCTGAAACTGAACTCAGCCGCAAGTGTGGGATGGGGGAAAAAGTAGAGATTATCTTGACTCTTGATTTTTCTCAAGTGTGCTTATGGCTTACCAGTCTGCTTGCCTCTTAGCTTCGTTGGTCTCTTTTGAAGGCTGCATTTTCTTTTGACAACAGGACAACTGTGGCCAGGGATGGTTAGCTTGAGAGCTTTATCTAAACATGGGAATACCGATAAGAGGTATTTATGCACAGTGCTTTTGACTCTGAACCTGCTGCTTGGTTATCTGCTCTGAGAAAGCAAGATTGTCGCACATTTGGTTTGTTCAAGCTTTCAGACTATTTTGGACAACTCAACTTTTCTTTCATACCTTTAAAAGAAGGTATGATCAATGTGCCAAAGATAGAGGAGTGTTAATAGTTGCTTGGCTGAATTGACTGTTTGCCTCAGATGTACTTCAGATAACTTCTTCTATTGTGATTCAGCTGGGCACTTAAATACACAACTGAATCACAATAAATGATGGTTAGTTAAGTCGTCGAATGATATTAGCATCATATCTTTCAACCTGTCATATTTTAAGCCCAGGAGAGAAACATTTTCAGTCATTCACAATTAAGAAACAGTGTTTTGAGAACATCACCTTGCACAAATCCATAAATGCGTGGGTGTATAATATTTAAGATTTCTGTGTTTATTTTACATCCAAATGAGGAGAGGCATAAAGAGAACTTACCACTTTTACAGTTACAGTGTGGTCTGAGGAAATGTAATACTAGATATAATCGGACCACATGGTTGAGTATTTTTAATGATCATGAGATGATTGAATTTACTGAATTATCTCAACCCACACTGTTCTGATACTATTAATTTGCCTTAAATCAGCTGAAGCAACGCAATGCACAGCAGCTATGTTTGGTGTGTAGCATTCTGGTCATTAATAGTTCATTATACTTTTTAATGCAGATTACCTGTTAGTTTACTTATTGTAAACACAGTCCTAGACTAACAACTCATAGTTCTCTGTGCCGCTGCTGAATAGTCTACTATGGTGATATTCACAGGTGTAAGAACAATAAAATAAGATAAATTAAAATAAAAATTAATTCAGAAAGGTATGATGTAGTAGGAATTTTCTGAAACTTTTAGAAGTTTTAGGCACAGTGAAAGAGTATCCTGTAGGTGAGTTTTATATCCCCTAGAGAAGACATATGAGTTGATGCCATTTTATTTTTTAAAGTAGATTAGGGAACAACAACTAGAAGATTAAAATCCCTTAAGCGGTCCTGAAAGGAAATCTGAGACAGAATAGCCTAGAAAGTTTCTTCATGGACAATGGCAATGACTGCATTGCAGTGTACCATAGTGGAGAGAATGTTTTTAATACAAATTTCAGCAACTTTTTACTTTTCCTATCAAGGAACATTTGCCCAGTGTTTTGGTTTCAGTGATTTCATGGGAGCTTACAGTTTGTGCCACCTGAATATATGGTACACAATGGTTAGCATTGCCCTTAAGGGCAGTATTAGTATGAAGGCTATTGTGAAGATAATTAACGCCTGTCAAATGCTTTGTGTGCATGTGTGTACGTGTGTTTGTATGTAATGATAAAAAGTTTGATGGCAAAGTTCTTTTAGCTCTCATTGTTTAAAGCTGGAAGGCATGACAAAGTGTAATACAAACACAACACAGTGCATACTTAAATATTCTGCCAGATACTTATTCATTGCAAGAGGTTTGAGAATGAAGCTCTAAAACACTTCTTTAAAAATTCAGAAAAGGAATTGTCAGTACTGAAGTGATGAATTAATTATACAATTGTCTGCTTATATTTTCATCATCATTCTAAAAACTCAAGAAGTTGACGGGAGAAAGATGTCACTTGAGATGCATGAGCTGTAATAAGCTGTTAGGGACAACAGGCACGGCAGCCTGTAGAAAAGGAAAAATTCATAACATCTCCTACAGTCCTATGTTAATGCCGAATGATTAAATGCAAGGAATGAGTAATAATTCTGTTTATATAATCTTCCATTTAAAAAGATAAACAAACTAAAAATCATTTTCTGTTTGATGCTTCAGAACTCAAAGATTGCCATACTCATAATGCTTTTAAATTTTTTTTTAAGGGGTGGCTTTTACTCAAAATAAGCTTGTTTCTTGGGAAAGAAGAAATAAGCTCTGTTACAAATCGTGTTTGCTATGGATTTACAAAAAGAAAAAAAAAAGTAGCCTCCTGATTTATTAAAACCAGAATATACTTTTTCTTTTCCTGTCTCTTTAAAAGGTACTGAACATACTCAATAGTTCTGACAGGTTATTTTTCCCACTGGTGTTACAAAGACTGCACACTTGATTAGGGATGATGCATCATATTTCTCTGCTTCACTAGAGCTCCTGATATTAACGGGATGCAGGAACATGTTCCTGCAAAATACTGAGATGACAATCTGAGAGCCTTCAGCTTACATCATCCTTCAGATGATTAGGTCTAAATGACACTATCGTAATATTTTTGGCTTAATAATATCTGTTAGATTTATGCTTGCTTAGAGATTCTTACTCAAATCCTTGATTTAACTTTCCTAATAACACAGAGGAGAATATATTGTGTTCTATATATGTGACACAAAGCACAAGGACTATGTATGAGAAATTAACTTGATGGTTAATGTTATGTTTAATTTTAGTTTTCGAGAAATAAAAGATGTGAAGAACACTGCTTTTTGGAGTGTTGTTACTTTTGAAATACTGCTTCGTGATAACGGTAATTCAGAACTCACTGAATGTTATGAAAGTCTCCCAAATAGCGTGTTTAGAATATTTTAGAGTCTAAGTTGATTCAAAAGTAGTGCTTATAATAAGAATGAGAGGAATGAAATGCTGTTTCAGCAGCATTTAAATGCTAAGCATGTGACTGTGGGTAAGGACTTCATGAAGTAGTAATATTTAATTGTACTGACTATAAATGGATAAACTTTCTGGATGGTAAATAAATTTTTAACATCTTGTGACTAATATTAATCTAAAATTAATGGTTAGCTAGTAAAACTATCAAATTTATATAAATGTTTTAAAAATTAAATATTTAAAATTCAGTGCATTTTTTATTTTTTTATGTGTCTACCACTGTAGATTAAACAAAAGGTTTGTGTCATATCACATGTGAACTGGACATAGTATCTTGCATTTATTATACTCCACTTGCAGCAAAGATGCTTTGGAATTAATCTCCAATTTCTGTGATTTTTACTATAATTGGCTTTTATTAATGCTAATGATCAAAAAAATAAGTTGGCAAGAAAGAGCATATTCTGGTTTTCCTCACTCAAACAGTGTCACTGCTGGAGGGGTGATCCGTTGCATAATGCTACAGCAAATAGTTTCAATAGGATGTTTCCAGCACAGTGCTGAGTAATGTAAAAGTTTAGGTTCTTGTTTAATTGTACATGACCATTTTCAAGTGTCAACTGTTCCTTTTTGTTTAAAACTGTTAATTCAGAATGAACTAACAGAGGAGGAAATTTTATTAACTCATAATTTGAAAATTCCCATTTGTAAGAAAATGAATGAGTTCATTTGGGAAATTCGCCTATTATAATAAGATTGAGTCAACTGGTTTATTAGATTTATGAAACCTTTTTTAGTCATCTTTCAGATTGGAGGAGATGCAACAAGAATCTTCACTGCTTAGAAGTTTCCATTAAAGACTAGCAGATTGGTTTTGTATCAACTCATTGAAGTTTTTATTTTATGACTTGCAGGTAGTGTTGTATCCAACGTCCAATAGCCCAAAGTCACCTGATCTGCATAAAATGATAGTCCCCAAAAACAGCCAGGACAGTGACTTGAAAATTAAACTGGCGGTGAGAATGGATAAACCACCTCACATGAAGCACTGTGGGTAAGTGTCCATTTTCTGGCTGTCTGTACTATTTTGCCTCATTGTGCCTGTGTTTAAGCATATGTAGCTAAAAACATAAAGTTTGTAAAACCTTATAAATGTGTACAGCAGTTCCTATAGTATGGCATTGTGCTATATCCTCATTTTATACATAAAGTTTGGAATAGTCAGGAATAACATTCATTTCAGATGTTCAGTGATGTGTAAAGACAGATGATGAGCCAGCTCTGAAATGCAGAACGAAGAGTACAGTGTCATTTAGAAACTGGTTTTGAATGTTACAATTTATAACACTTTGGGAAAAAAGTTGATATTTAGGAGAAACGTATTTTTCCATTAAAATAGGATTAATTACATACCTGAATGTGATGGTACTTGCAACGTAGTCTCCCCTTTTCTTTCCCTGTCCACTGTATGGGATTTCTCTTGAAAGCAATTTATGTACGAATATCAGTTTAAGGATGTTTTTTCTAACAATGAAACTGTATGGAATAGATTGACAGCTCCCCCAGCCAACTGCTACCACTATTACTCATCCCAACTGCAAAAACAGGTAGTGTTGCAGACAGTAAGCAAGGCTGTATCTGTTGTTATAAAGCAATTACCAGGGCTGTTTTCCATCCTTTTAACTTATTCTGAATTAGGTAGAAGTACATTTCAAAAAAAAAGAGGACTATTCAACATGTTAATGTAGAATTAATGTAGTGGCTGTATTATTAAGATTTCTTTTTAATCTCCTCCTGTTAATATCTTGCTCGTAGTATACAGACAGCAATTGCCAAAATTTCCTATATTCAATACTTTTTAAAAAAAAAAAAAAAACTTATTTAAGTTTTGGCAAAGCTGTAATTGATTGGGCTGAAATTTCCCAGGTATCAACCTCAGCCCTCATTTTGGTTTTGGGAAGCTTAGACACAAATGATCAGGACTGTAACAACGAGACTTGCTGGCTGGACACCTGTGACTGGTGACCAGGAGCTGGGAGGAAAGAGAGGAAACCAGTCATGGAGCCAACGGGGGAACTGGAGGTACTGTGCTTGGAGACTGGGACTGAGATAAGAAGACTTGGAAGTAGGGCTGCAAATACATGAATAAGGGAAATGGGATGATGTGGCAGGAGAGAGCAGGAAGACTGGGCTGACATTAGTAAGTTGGAGTGGAGAAGACCTAGGGAGGCAAGAAAAGTGCTTGTCTGTACTAAGGCATGATGCTCTCCTGTCAGTCCCCACCCCACGCCCCATTCATTTGCACTCATCAAACACCACTGAAATGGTTTGGTAATTGTGGCACATCCTTGTCTAGATTCAGTCCACTAGCGTGGTTTCAGTCTCCTGCTGCTGGAAGGTATTCAGCCAGTTGAAGTAGTGAATGCTGCAGGAGTGGCACGGTGCTGCCTGCATTCTTCAGTGGTTTGTCAAAAGGCAGCCATGGGGACAGGATGACTTGAGCAACGTCAGTAATGAATAATACACAACAGATGCATCTAACTTGCACATGACCTGGCTCGGTTGCACGCTCTATACTACAGCTGCATCAGGGACGTTTTACTCCCATGCACCTATCCCAACAGGTGACTGGGAGAAGTCCCCATTTTTGATCAGGTCGCTGATAGTGTTGAGGTCATGCTGTCTGCAACCCCAGTTAGGGTATAACATAGAATTTATTTTGACCTGGGTCCAGAAACAAGGACAAGGCTCCAATGCTTCCTCCCATCATGCTGCTGGGTTTCCCCAGAGGCTTTCTTGGCTGGGAGCTGTGCTTCTGGGGTCTTCAGAGGATCTTCCTAATCCCCTAGTTTGCTTTTCCATACTGGTTTATGTCACTAGTCGTCTTGTCTGAGCATTAAATGGATTGCTCAATCAAAAATTACAATTGAATTCAATCATTATCCCTTTCATCTGCTGTGCTGGTTACTTCCTTACGTTGATTTTGAATCCTAATCTCCTGGCACAGTTGTTTACATCTTCATTTTACTTCAGGGTCACTGCTGTCACTATTCTCCAGGCAAATATTGTTGTTCTTCCCACCAAAAATGCTCAAGGTCAGTCAATGTTTCCCTTTCTTTATAGCCATTAGCTATAATGATTATTACCTACATATGTCTAGAAAAGTTAGGGCACCGAGGGAGGCTTGTATGGACTCCTCCACCATAAATATATGTGAAATGAAATAAAAAGTTAATAATTCCTCCAATAACCATTGAAAAGGTTGATTAAATACTGTATGATGGCACTGGAGTTGCAGTGAGAAGAAGGAAGAGGGTGTTTGTTTGGAGGGAAAAAAACACCTGCTAGAAGAACCGTTAATGTTATGAAAAGCCATCATCCAGACACTCTCTGCAGCCTTCTCTTGACTTCCTGGGTGAGTATAAGTATTAAGTGGTCACATGCTATTTTTTCAAGAGGGATTCCCACCTGCCTCAACACACAGATTAAAGCTATTCTGGTTCTGAACTGATACTGTGTTATCAGAGAAATCCTCATTTGTGAAGAGGCTGGAAACACACGGTGGATGATGGACAGTATTACAGGAAGGCAAAGGAATAGTTTGCGGTTAAGGTAGTTGAGGGATGCCTGGAAGAACTGGTTTTTATCCCCATTTGTGCTACACAGAAGGACCTGCCTGTAAGAGACTGAAACGTTTCCACCTATAGTAACTGGTGGTAGTTACTTGTTTCCTCTGTCCAGTTTGATAAACTGGAATCTGATTTCATAGGGGTGCCCAACACTCACAGTTACTAGGTGAAATCAGTGGAAACTGGGCTCTAAATATACATTGTGCTGTTAAGAGTCCAAATATCCTAAAAATTAGATCTTCATCTTAATATATGAAGCCTAAAGTTTTTAGTAATTCAGTTCTCCCATTATGAAGTGAGAATAATACCACCTCCCAGTGTCATAGACATTTGAAAGTAAATTTTGGGAAGCAACTGGTAGAAAAGGTTTCTGCACACCTCACAAGCTGGGGGAAGTGGGGCATGGTCACTTCTCTAACGCATGCCCAGAGGCTTATGCTCTGCCGGGCAGTGTTATTGTGGTGCCAGGCTCTGCAGGTCCCTGGTGAACCTGCACGAGGTAGAAAAGCAAATAACTCGATTCTCTCCATAAAGCAGTGTTTGAGTAACATGCAATGAAACAAGCTAAAGGAGAAAATAAAGTGTTGAAGAGCTGGAAGGCAGCTGCTGGTATCCTGAATAGTGAAAAGGGCTTGGAGGTTTTTGTTTATTTTATTTTATTTTATTTTGTTCTGTTTTATTTTGTTTTATTTTATTTTATTTTTAGTGTGTGGTTAGATATTTAAGCACGGTGTCATAAAGTACACAAAAGAGGGGGAAATAAAAGGATGAAAGGATGTGATCGTCCTTGCTGCTGGAATTTCATCATGTTAGCAAGTTGAATTTTACAACCTTAATAATGGACTTCTAATGTAGTGTCCTGGTTTCAGCTGGGTTAGAGTTACTTTTCTTCCTAGCAGCTGGCATAGTGCTGTGTTTTGGATTTAGTATGAGAAGAATGCTGATAACACACTGATGTTTTAGTTGTTGCTAGGTAGTGCTTAGGCTAGTCAAGGACTTTCTTTTTCAGCTTCCCATGCTCTGCCAGGTGCACAAGAAGTTGGGAGGGGGCACAGCCCAAGATAGTTGATCCAAATTGACCAAAGGGCTATTCCATACCATATGACGTCATGCTCAGTATATAAACCGAGGGGAGTTAGCCGGGGGGCAGCGATCGCTGCTCGGGGACTGGCTGGGTGTCGGTCGGCGGGTGGTGAGCGGTTGCATCACTTGTTTTCTTTTCCCTGGGTTTTGTTTGTCTCTCTCGTTCTCCTTTTCATTGCAATTATTATTATTATTATTATTATTATTATTATTATTATTATTATTTTATTTCAATTATTAAACTGTTCTTATCTCAACCCGTGGGTTTTCTTACTCTTGCCCTTCCGATTCTCTCCCCCATCCCACCGGGGAGGGGGAGGGTGAGCGAGCGGCTGCATGGTGCTTAGTTGCCGACTGGAGCTAAACCACGACATGTAGTTAGTGTGATTATCCCAGTAAGTTCTAATTCTTCAGTTTATTTTTCAGAAACATCTCATGCTTTATCTTTGCCCAATCTTTGAACTAGACAACTTACGTTTTCTGTGTCGGTCTGAGTTAACAAGCTTACATACAAGATTCATATTTGTTTCATAGGAGAAAAAGGCAATCTGTTGGCATTAGATAATGCCTTTCAGCTGAGAATCTCAAAATTTATTCAAAGTTCAATTAAAATGTTACCTCACAGCCAATTGCAGAAAGAGGGTTTTTATTAGATTTATACTCTGTCATGATTAAAAAAAATAATAATGGTAATAAGAGACTGTTTTTTCAGATATGGGAGCTACACTCAAATATTTCAGTTTCTGCAGGGACAGCAAAACCCACAGGCCCAAGCTAATTGTGGGTTTACAGTTTTACTCCTTCAGAAAAGTTTCTGCTATTTAAGACTGACTTTACTTATTGACACAGGGGATATGCTGAAAGACTTCAAAACCGGTCTCGCAGTTATGCTTCAAGAATATTCAGTTTTACAAATTACACTGTCGTGTACTTAAACTGAGATTTTTAATTCACAAATAGTATTCCGGACTGCAGCACCTTCAGATCATGTTCCCTCTTTGGGTTTCCACAGTTATAACAAATAATTATATTTCAAATAAAATTATAAACTTGAGATTTTTTTCATTATAAGTTGTAACCTTTCTAAGAGCAAGAAATAAAAATCCTTATGACTCATCACTACTATGAATCTCAATTGCAGTTCATTTGTACCTCTGTGAAAAAGAGAGAGCTTTGCTAACCACATTACTTTTACACTAGTGTTTATGTTGACACATTCATACAGCTAATCTAGTGTTACTCCACTAATGTGATTTTTAAAAAACACTTGATCAAGGAAACACTCCGTGATTTTTCTATGCGTTCTGTTATATGCTTAAAAAATGAGGAATACTCATATACATCTTCCAGTAAAAATAATCCTATTATTTATTTTAGATTTTTTTTTATTCTTGCATGAAAGGCTCTCAAAGTATGAAGGAAACCAAAAGATATATAACCATCCTTTTCTATTTAAACCCTGTCAGTAGATTACAAGGGGAAGCATGCACAGCTAGAAATTCTGAGTAATGACAAGGTAAATGTGTAGAACAGTTCCAATTATTGGCAATTCATGATACTTCAGATTCCTTTCTCATAATTTGTAATGTATTTGCCTTCTCATTTTCCTTGTCTAAAATGCAGAGCACATATAAGATATTTTTTTTAATAGTCTTTATTAAGGTAGTAAAGCCAACATCCATACAAAAGGAGGTTTTTTAACATTTCTATTAATTTCTTCTGTCTCGCTCTTGAATCTAAAACAAATCATCAGAGGAAATAAGCAAAATTTGACCTAAAAACTTCCTATATAAAATGCTAAAAGCCCGTTTATTTCTGTCAAGTTAGAATAGCAGTGTTAGGGAAGTACTGTTTGCTTCAGGAACGCTCAGTTGGCTCTCTGTAACTCATAATTAAATTAGGGTTGAAAATCCAAGCAGGACAGGTTAATCCACTCAAGTTACGTGGGTTACTGTAAATACCTTTCCTAATGCATGGGGTTTTTTTAATGTGCCTTTGCACATCTGTGTGCATTTAAAGCATGCATTATTTTTAAAAGTAGATTTTGTGTCAGTTAAGTTGTCTGTTAGCATAGCCTAGTGGTTACTAAATGGTATTATTCCGTTGCTTCCAATCTAGAAATAAAAAAGGAATACTGAGATGTTTTCAAATACCTTGCTTTAAAAGGATTAGTATTGCTTAATGGTCATACTGAAAAAAAGGAAAATAGATAATAACATAAAATGAAATTCTTATAAATTGAACAGCCTGAACAGGACAATATTACAAAGTATTATTGTTTGGGTTTGACTTCCAAAGTAAAACATTCCAGCATAGCTCTTGTCCAGAATTTTTTCCAAGATATGAAAGGCAAAATTCTTTCTTATAAGTTCTGTTCTGCTTTCTGCTATGACATGTTGCATATAGAAATGTTATACCTTTAATTTCTTAAACTTTTGTGTTTGGAATATACATTCTACAAGCACTTGAGTATGTACATGCCCAGATTTTCTCCCGGTCTCTCATCTGTAAAGCAATTATTTTGGCGACTTTTTCAAACTTGTACTCTACGAAATTGTAAGGAATCTATGTGAAATCATTTTTCTCTCTGTATTTGGTTTGCATGGCAAGGTTTTGGTAGCAGGGGGGCTACAGGGGTGGCTTCTGTGAGAAGCTGCTAGAAGCTTCCCCTATGTCCAATAGAGCCAATGCCATCTGGCTCCAAGACGGACCTGCTGCTGGCCAAGGCTGAGCCAACTGGCGACGCTGGTAGCGCCTCTGGGATAACGTATTTAAGAAGGTGGGGGGGAAACCTGTGCAACAGCAATTGCAGCTGGAGAGAGGAGTGAGAATATGTGAGAGGAACAACTGTGCAGACACCAAGGTCAGTGAAGAAGGAGGGGGAGGAGGTGCTTCCGGTGCCGGAGCAGAGATTCCCCTGCAGCCCGTGGTGAAGACCATGGTGAGGCAGGCTGTCCCCCTGCAGCCCATGGGGGTTAATGGCAGAGCAGATATCCACCTGCAGCCCATGGAGGACTCCATGCTGGAGCAGGTGGATGCCCAAAGAAGGCTGTGACCCTGTGGGAAGCCCATGCTGGAGCAGCTTCTGGCAGGACCTGCGGACCCATGGAGAGAGAGGAGCCCACGCTGGAGCAGGTTTGCTGGCAGGACTTGTGACCCCATGGGGAACCCACGCTGGAGCAGTCTGTTCCTGAAGGACTGCGCCCCGTGGAAGGGACCCACGCTGGAGCAGTTTGTGAAGAACTGCAGCCCATGGGAAGGACCCACGTTGGAGAAGTTCATGGAGGACTGTCTCCCGTGGGAGGGACCCCACACTGGAGCAGGGGAAGAGTGTGAGGAGTCCTCACAGGAGGAAGGAGCAGCAGAAACAAAATCTGATGAACTGACCGCAACCCTCATTCCCCGTCCCCCTGCGCCGCTCGGGGGGTAGGCGGAAGTAAAGTTAAGCCCAGGAAGAAGGGAGGGGTGGGGCGAAGGGGTTTCAAGATTTGGTTTTATTTCTCATTACCCTATTCCGATTTGATTGGTAATAAATTAAGCTAATTTCCCCAAGACAAGTCTGTATTGCCTGTGACGGTAATTGGTGAATGATATCACCCTGTCCTTATCTCGACCCATGAGCTTTCCATTATATTTTCTCTCCCCTGTCCAGCTCAGGAGGGGGATTGATAGAGCAGCTTTGGTGGGCACCTGGCATCCAAGCCAGGTCAACCCACCACAGCCTCACAACTTCTTTTTTATTATTACTACTATTATTGCTGTTGTTGTTGTCATTATTATTTATTATTATTTTATGGGTGTATTTTCAGGATATAAAGATCACCATGAATTCGCTAACCTTTTAAAATTTTTTCTCTTGTGCACTTGGAATTGACTGAAATGTTCTTAGGAGAGCATTTATAAACAGTATAGGTAGCTACTGATTCCTGTATGTGACCCGAAGTATCACATTTCTCCTCCTGCAGCTGTAGTTTTAGAGCTAAAGGAAATCTGAGAGATGAATGCCCTGGTTAGCAGTCTTCCAAGATGCAGAATTAGAGGATAAGTAATTTTCCACTCTCATTTTTATGACACTTGTCACCCATTGATAAAAGAGTTCATTGGAGAGGAAGGTGAGTATAATTATCTCTGTTTTATAGATGAGTGAAACGAAGCACAGGGATGAACAGAGATCACCCAAGGTCACAGGCAATTCAGTGACCGAGCTGAGGATAGCACTGGGGTCTGCTGGCTTCTCAGTGGGTAGGGCTGTAGTGTGTGACTGTCACCTGGATAAACTGTTGTCATAGCTACTGGTGAGCTTATAAGTCATCTAAGGAGAGCCACAGGGACACTGAAGTTAGCCAGAACAATGGTGGTGCCAGCTCTTACGTGCTGCTTGTCCATGGTCACCTAGCAAAGAAGGGCAGGAGGAGAAACAGAATTAGCTTTATAACTTCAAGATGTGTAATCTGAAGGCTGATCTGAAGATGAGATCTGCTCCCAGTATCATTATTTCAGAGAAAAGTGCAAGGTGTCCACATTGAAATGACTCTTGTTTCATTCTGGGTTACTTTTACAGATAAAGTAAGATGTCAGGAATACAATCAGACTTCTCTTGGCAAGTGCTGCATGCTCCCTGTCACAGATAGGCCTTTGTGTTGCATATAATGAATTTGAAACTGGTTTCAGACCTTTCTCTGAGCCAAAACACATAGATATTTCAGAATAATTCTAAATCATTTGTTTTACCAACACTAAAAAGATGAGACAGAAACAAAATTTTGGCTAAGCTAAAATGTCAAGTTTAGTTTCTCTTAGAACGAGTATGTATACAGTTGCTTCAAAGTGAAGAAAAGTGTTAGAAACCTGTATGTATCCAACATCTTAGAAAATCCTTACTAATACGTGTCATTATGATACAGTAATACATAGCATAGACTTCTTCAATTAGTATTATTTTTCATGAGATGAAAACAATAACTTTCTACATTACTTTTCAACAGTTACTGAAAATACTTTTATCATTAGTGAAGACAGTAATACTTTTCTCTTACGAAAGGGAGAGGGGGCTATCTGAGAGATTCCTGTTGCTCTTTTTCATTTCTTATCAACACAACGTAATTGCCTGAACCAAATGTTATGATAAGTAGATACTTATCTAACTATAGCATTTCTTCATCCTCATGCGTAAACTCTTCTGTATCTCTGTATAACATTTGATTTGTCTTTCCAAGTTTGGGCGCAACACAGCTAGTTGTAACCATAAAGTCAGTATATTAGCACCATCTAGCTTTCTGTTTGTTGCTATTGCACTTTTTCTTCCAGCTTAAAAAAGGGTAGCAGAGCACTAACTTCAGCTGCTGCTTCAGAGCAAGGTTCTCTCTGTCCTTTGGTGGAAGGCTTATTTTTTGGTTTCTGAATGTCAAGACTGGGAAGCATAAGGCAAGTCAAATGGAAGAAACTGTTGAGTTTGTTTGAATTCTGCAGACTTTACATAACATCACATAGTTTGGAATCCTTTTCTGATCATTTAGTCATATGGCCTCACTATAGCAGCCCAAAAATTTAGGTATTTAGGCTATGTGTCTGAGTTTTCTCAAAGCCACTAGGTAGGGAGGAATTCCTTGAAGGGTTGGTTTATCAATGCTAAGACATTGGCTATGGAAATAAAAGGACAGGTGTACTGGAATTGGCGAGGTGAACTTTTCTGTATATGTACTGTATTCACAAGTATAGATTATCTACTAAATTAAAATAAATGCCTAATCACCAGACAACAAAGCTTTGGAAAGATGTATTGCCAGAGCAAGAGGTGGGCTTCAGTCATGTCATCTTTTTTCTTCTGCCTAATTCACAGTTTCTCAAATCTAAATTCAGGTCAGAGATAAACTATGCATAGCTGCCTAAGTTATTTTTAAAAGCTAAGTCTTCTTTTATTTTAAATGAAACTCAGGCTACTTTGATAGATACAGGTAACCATGCAGTTAGGAGAAATACCTTCACTTCTACTGATATTTCTTGCTTTTCTAACTAGTTATAAATATTGATCTTTATAGATAAAATAGTGTCTGTGTAGATACTCTTATGAAGATGAATGAAACTAAATAGATATTTTATATGAAATAAATGTCACTTCAGTTAATTCCTGTGAGGATTTTTTCTTTGCACTGGTGGTAGTTTAGGGTTTGTGATGTCCTCTGACACATATAGCTTGTTCTATTTGGCAGCAGACACGCTTGATCTGTATTTTTAATATCTGCAGGTTTTTTCAAAGCATTTTGTTACCCTGTCATAAGAACAGTAGAGTTGTAATAAATATGGGTGGAGTATATCAGTGCTCTTTATCATTTCTATTACAATTACTCCTAATTAGTCTCAAATACATTTAGGACATACAACTTTCTACAAATACCTGACAGAGATTGCCCACTGCCATTTGCCACATCAGGCCTTCCAGTATTTTGGGATGACCTGTAATCCATATACAAATGGGAGGTTATTAAACTAATTTTGTGCCATTGATGAAAAGATAATCCTCTGTGTCGTGATTTAGCCACTCATTCCTCATGTGGGGGTAAAGGGTACCTGCCTCGGTCTTCACCTGAGTCTTGATTCACTAACCATCTAACCAAAAATGCTCCTGTTTCCTGAGGCTGTCTCAGTTATTACCTTGTGAAATCTTGTTATAACATGTTGAAACACTGTGGGATGCAGCAGTCTGCTGCAAGGGGATCCCACCACGGCAATCAAGTGTGTATTCAAGTCAGCTGGGTCTAAGTAAAACTTAGCCACTCCCTCTAGCTATGATTTTGTAGTGTGCACACCTTTTCTTGTCTCTCCTGTTACTGGCAAATGGGACAGTGTTTGCTGAGTGTAGCTGGCCTCAAAATTAGTGCCCACGTTGTCCTAAGAACCTCATTCTCATCTACCCATTTAGACAAAGTCTTTTCCAAAGAGTTCCTTATAAGCTAATGGGGATGTCAGTAATATGGAAGATGAACAAAAGCAGACATATCTAAAGGGAATTCTCCAGTAAAGAAACTTTATTTATGAAGCAAAAGTGAGTTAGAGGTTTCTTTTTAATCTAACAAAGTATTTCAGATATGACCATTTGAGGAGGTCATGGGACTTGGCAGCAGAGAGAGAGAGAGATTATGCTTGGCTAGGTCTCCACCCTGACCAAAAACTGACAACGTGATGCCAACACCTGCACTGCAGAACTGTTGGAGTTGCCAACATGGTCACAAAACTTTTGAATTAGAGTTGGCTCATGCTCGGACTCAAAGCATGGACAATGTGACCTCGTATTTGCTTGCTATATACAGGACCTTTGAGACACTGGGCAAAAGATTTTGTTGTAGTGTCTGACAGGAAGGCATAAAGAAGTATCAGAGTTTCACTTAAGTTTCATTGGCTTCGAAGACAGAAGAGGTGTGAACTGCAGAGCTTCATATTCCAATCCATATTCAACCTAGACCAAGCACGACAATCCAAAATCTTAGGACTGATCAAGAGAAGCGCAGTAGCTGTAGGTAGTTCTGCAGTGCTGAAGCAAACTGTATTAATGCCAGTGCTTTAGTCAATGCCACTTACGGAAGATGTGTTGTGTAGCTGATGAAATAGGCTTTGGTTGAATTTCAAACACAGTTGACTGTTGAAGAAAAAAGGGATTTCAGTAAAAAATGCGAGCAGCAACAGGAGTATACAGCGCAGCAAATACCACTGCATATTCAGGAATGTCTGCTCTTCTCTTTACATCAAGGTATGCCAAAATGTCATCTAACATCCAGCACCACATATTTATGTGTCTAGAGCATATTTTCTCTACTCAGTGAATGATCCTGCAGAAGGATATGTCAGAAACTACTATGAAAAGTATCCTGGCTGCA
>VYZW01018481.1:77297-90561 GCA_013401315.1 Balaeniceps rex | reverse complement strand
GGTTCAAAGTAAACATAATCGGTTTAATTACTGCAAAACTAAATCAAATTTAATTTTACATATCACATCATCAAGTGGGAAGATTATGCATGGAGATATCTAATAGAATTAGCACTGTTCAAGTTCAAGCTCTTAGGAAAAATGGCCTATCCCTAGCTCTTAACACTCACTTCTTCCAGCATCTAGCAACTTCTGTACTCCAGGCTGTTCCCTAACTCTTCATAGGCATTACCACTTCATATTGCTCACTCAGTTCATGAAACCTTTTCTCTCTCATGCTGTATCTCTTCTGAAACATACAGGTAGAGCAGAGAGTTTTGTTCTCTTAAGACACGAGCACTCACCTGCAGAGTACTTGACACTCTACCTTGACTGCATGAATCAGTCAAAGCGGGGAAGGCTGTCATTTGGGTACTCACCAACTGGCAGGGAGCATACCAGAAAAAAGCAACCCTCCTCCAGTGGTGAACAGACTCAAGAAAGGTTACAAGCAGGAGTTGGGCAGGTTGGGTGGAGGACAATCATGAAAACCTGAAACAGAGCACAGTGAGAGGAAGTAGTAAATAAGCAGTACAGAACTATGCTCAGCAACTGAACAGTCATGCTATAGCAGAATGTATTTTATATCAAGTCTTCAGCAGGAGTTTGACAGCTATTAGCATAACTAGAAAAGATCTTTTATGGCATTCCCCTACTCCTTCCTTTCTGCCACAGAACTTTCTCTGCTGTGTATTTTTTTTTTGTTCGTGTTCTTGCTGGTTTGTTTGGGTTGGTTTTTTTATATAAAACTTCTGAGTCTTTATTTTGTTTCTTCTGTTTTTGGGTTTTTTTTTGGTGAAATGTCCAGGCAACATAAAATGCTTTGCTTTTATCCAGAGCTCAAAGTCTGAGGTGAGAGTCTGTCTCCTGTTTTTCTGCCTGCAGGGATTCCAATGCTGAAGATAGTATTTGCGGGTTATGAGCACCTGTCCTTAATTTCCGTCCCCTTACTCATCTATCATCCTGCTCAGATTCTTCTTGGCAGTCTGTTGGTACCAACAATAAAATCTTGGATGGTTTCTAGGCAAAAGGTAAGAATTGCTGGGTTTGATTTATAATGGAAAGTGTGCTATGAGGAAAAAAAAAAACCTAAACGTGTCTTAAACTCCTCAGGTTCCTTCTTGGAGATCCCATGGTAGGGATTTTTATGTTTCTTTACTTCCTTTATGACAGTGATAGTCACAGTGGTATCAAATTAAAAATGCTGAACTTTATCCCCCTCGGCTCTGAAAAGGTTCAAATCTTGAAGTTAGACCTCTACGGTTAGTTCAAATTATGAATTCATTCAAATTATGAATTCAGGTTATGCCCAATAAGAATGGTTCTGTCTTTAGCTAATAATCACAGCTTTGGAGCTCCCTTATAGAGAAGTGACAAAGATCTGTCCACTGGCATGGGAGCGGGGGCATCAGGTAAAATGAGGGCGCTTTCTGAACTGAATTGAGGCAGGAAGAAAACTTTTTAACTGGTGGTTTGGTTTTTTGTTGGTTTTTTGGTTGGTTGGTTTGTTTGTTTGTTTGTTTTTTTCCTACTTGGGTCACCCTTTACAATAGTAAGAAGGCTACAGGAGTCTGGTGCATCACATTTCATGCCAAAATTGTGGTATGGGGTAGCTTGTAGGATTATAGACTATAACCTAGAGGTTTTTGCATCAACATCACTGATTCAAATTATGCTTATTTCTCTACAAATTGAAGCTATTGACATCTGACAGCCATTCTGTGATCTATATGAAATTACTGTAATGGTTTTAGCTTCTCAGAACAGTAGTAACCACCTCGCAGAAAGCTAGTCCGTGCAACTGATTTTAATGCTGTCTTTAACGTTCTGAGATAATAAGGATCAAGAAGCTGTGGCAACTGAAGCAGTCTTTGACAGCCATTTTAGGTTGAGGCTGAGACCTACTGTGGGAAGCCCAGTGCCACCAGTACCCTGTATTCTCTGCTTGTCAGTGGAAAAATTGTTTTTGATAACTTCCATGTTCCCAATTTTCAGCAAAACCCAACAGGCTGCCATTTTACTAGCTTCACTCCACTGAAGTCACCTTGCTAACTTGAATGCTAGAATTCCCCAAAGCAGTGATTTTTATGTGGGTCCACTTTTGGTTACCTGAATTGTAAAAAGCAGGAAAACTCTCAGTTTTCAGGAACTGAGTCCAGAAGTCAGACCTTGTTAAGATATACTTAGTATCCAAAAATGGAAATTTGAGAATCATATGTCATTTCTCCATCAGTCTGAAAGTCATGATTTTTTTTTTATCAGAAATTACCAGGAGACATTATAGGTTGTGTAAAGAAAATTCTATGCTGTTCCTGCAGAAAGATAGCCTAAAGTTGACACTGCTGGTGACAGAACGATGCCTACAATGCTGGCTTCCCTTCAGCATCTAACTGTTCCCTGCGGCCAAGACCAGGAGTGGGGCTGGAGCTCATCCAGAGCTCCCTGATCCTCAGGGGCAGTAATGGCCTTTAGGGGCTGCTGTCAGTTGCTGCAAGTTAACACAGGCTTTAAACAAGGCATCAGAAAAGTCAACCAGCACTGGAGAGATTTACAGTTCACCAGCACTAGTTTCTTATTCATTAAGCATCAAATAAACCTCCTGTGCTAATCAGACTGTAATGCTGCCGTAGAACCACTTTGGGGGATTGTTGTTCTGTTGCAGCAGTTTCTTCAGTTGGTCTTCTGTATTATTCACAAATGTTATTTTAATTACTCTTTGAAAAAAATCAATGAGGTTGGGTCTGGTACAGTTATAATAAGTATAATAAAAGTGAATGTTGTGACTGGATAATGGTCTCCTGCTTTGAAAATAAACATGTCATCATCACCCTTGATGTTTATTTTCTATAAACACCTTGGCTTCATTTTGGCATCTCTCTTGCAGGGGGAGACGGTTATCCAGTCACAGTACTCAACTGCAGTGACATTCTTACTTAATTATGATAGTACATGTGATCTGGTTGTATGAAATTGAATTTAAATATTTAGAGGTTCATCTACACTAAGGTATTTCTCGTTTGTAAATATGGCAGCAGAATCTGCCAAACTACAAAGTTAAAAAATTGTTTCCCCAAACAAAATGTAGAATGATGTCTCTCTCCAAAGTCTCTTGCTGAATAATATCCCAAAGACTAATCTCAAACGGCTAGATTTAACAATAGTTAAATGCTGGTGTTTCTGAAAGATGGTGTTTCTGAGGGGAATATAGCCTATTTATTTTTAAAGGTTTGGATTTTTTAACTGGTTTACATTTGTGCTGGAGCGTTTTTCAAGCAGTGCTTACAAGCTTTAAATGTACAATATTAAAGGTTAATATCTACTATAAGAAGACCCATCAGACATCTCTCAGACTGAAAATTGCTTGTTTAGCCAACTCTCCGGAAATGATAAGTCTCTCACTCGACAGGCAAATGCGGGTCTGTCAGGGCACTTCACCCAAAAAGGCTAAGGAAAGCAGAGGTTCCAAATTTCAAGAATTTGCAAATTTCACAAATTTCTCCGTCACTCAGACTGATTCATCCCACACAAGAAAGCACTGAGCTGTTTTGTTGCAGAGCACACCAACAACAGGCATCCTTCACAGTGACCACATCAGTATACAGGAGCAGCCAAAAACCTAACACCTTTTAACCCTGTCACATTTGCCTCCTAAGTTAGAGAGGCTGCTTCCTGCCAAACTAGAAGCATGATCACATGTCATTTGAGTTGAACTTCTGTCACACACTGAATAAACAGTTCAGCTACCATAGTTGGCCAACCCTGCAGGGAACACAGAGCTGGACCCTGCCAGCAAATAAAGGCATGTGGTTTCTCTCCTCCTCAGAAAGAGTAGACTAGAGCTACAAAGACATCAGGTGTCCCCTGGCATAAGATCGTTTCTGGACTGATGGACTTTGGCTTATGCTTACCTTTTCTCAGAAAGGAAGGTATAAACATCAGAGGTGCGTGACATCCACCACTGCAGCAGTGACTGTACTCTGAGCAGGCTTTGAGCCATGTGGAAGGAGGCCAGGAAACACAAAGGTGTTGGCAGAAATTCTCTTCACAGTCTTTCCCTAAGTGGGTCAGAAGCTCTTCTATCTGTGCCACAAAGTGGTTTGAGTGGGGTCCAAACAGTTGCGTTCTAAAATACATCTGAGACCCACCTCCTCTTCCTTCACCAGCACTGTAGCCATATTCCTTGTGGTTCCTCTGTTCAGGCTGTCTGTATATGAGGAGGTTGTGATGGGCTACCAGAGATAAAAATATCATCACAAAACCCAGAGTGGCCTGTCAGCTGCATGTTGACTCCTCACTCAGCCTCCCAGAAGTACCCGCAGCATTTTGTTGCCCCTTATAAATAAAAATCTTGTCTTGTGCTGTTGGTTGTCTTTTAAGAATATAAAAAAGTGACTGTTCTGTTTACTGTTCACAGGCACTGAAGTTAACCAGGCAGCCCAAAGCACCCGTGAAGGTATAATTATGGAGGTGGCCGGTGTCACAGTGAATGTATATATGTACTATACTGTACACACAGACAATTGAGACAACTGGGTATTTGTGAATGTTGCTTCAGTGCATATTTTATTTTTATATATATATATATTAAAAAGATACCTGTTAAGTGCCTTACAGATGCATTTTTGGTAAAAGCATTGTTTCCAGGAGCCACTTTGTTGGTTACTGCAAGAGGTTGTACAGTATTTTGGGGTCCTTTAGTTTTTATTTTTCTAACTGAGTGAATGGTCATGACTGACAGCTCTTTCTTCCATTGCCCCTGCTATGAAGCCAGGGTACACCAGCTGTAAGTCTCTCTTTTAAACTAGCCAAAATGACCAGAAGCCTATCCCACTGCTGGCTTACCCTGGGGAAGAGCTTTCTGAAGTTTTTTTTCCAAGATTGACTTGAATTTCTGTGTGACTCTGTTACGCTCCCTAGTCATATGACTGTGACATGCCTTTTTCTTCTGAGTTTGTGTATACTCAGCATGGGGCCATCCATTGGATAGAAGCTGAAAAGCATGAATTATTTGCATTTGTTGACACAGTTGTCTAGACATTCCTTCAAAGTTAATGGTTTCTCAAGAAAATTCTTTCAATTCCATTGTATGATATTGTGCCATTGTATATCTTAAACGCCTCATAAGCTTCTTCAAAGAAATGGTCTGGTGCTTGGGTTATGAGTGAAGTATTTGTGTTTGCAGCTAGGAGATCTTTTATAATTTACCCCTGAAGAACATGAATTTTTGTTTTTCTTTTTTCTTTTCCTTCCCCTGGTGCAATGCACAGAGGTCTGCAGTGACAGAATTTAGGATGCTAATATTGAAACACAGCCTTTATTGTAGTAAGCCAAGCTATGTTTTCTATATTGCTGCATTGGTAATGAATAATAGCTTGTGAGGACAAGAAAGTTGACAATTATTTTTTTTGCTAATTAAAGGGTTCCTTATAGTAACAGAAATGCTATTGTAGCTAATTTGACAATCAGTCACAACTTTTTTAAAAATAAAATGTTACTCTTTTTAATAAACTTATATAAAAAAAGAATACAAAACACTATTTCGAAGAGGAGTGTTGAATAGAAAGGAACACAGGCATATATTTAAGTATATAGCCAGCACTGCATCTTGTCTGGGAGATTAAGATTTCAGAAGCATACTCTAGTCCAGACTCTGAGGTGTACCCATCTGCAAAAACTGTGCTGGCAATTGTGCATTAAAACATTAAAAAGAATGAAAAAAATAGGTCAAACTGGGATCGATGTAAATGCAGAAGTTTCACGTGTGTCATGGTTAACATTGCAGTTAATGGTGCAACTGAGTGCAAACTCCTAGGGGCAGATCTTTAGCAGATGTAAATTATCATAGCTCTGATAAGGCTATAGCCATCTACACAAGCTAAAGATCTTTTGTATGACAATAGGCATGTGAAATTCATGTCCTTTTGCCCTAGTGAAAAAAATTGTGTTTGGTTTACCTAGTCTGTTATTCCTAGTACGTTATTCCTGTGAACAACGGGAAAGTAATCTGGTACCAATCATTGGTGCTTTACCTGATGGTCAGGCAGTGCAAGACTGCTCTGTTGCCATCCGTATGAGAAATGACTGGGAGCTGACAGCACCGCCTTGTTCAGAATTGTCATCACCAATAAAATGACCATGTAACGAAGCTACGTGAGGTGGCAACATGCTGAATTCTTGCATTCCCTGGAGGGGGATCAAGCTCTGCACACTGAGCAGGTGGCAGGGCTAAGCGACACTGTCCACCGCCCGTGTCCCTCAGGGCTGTGCTCTCTTCTCACTAGCCAGTGATGCAAAGGGCAGCGGGCGGTGAGCTCACAGTTTTGATCAGCACATCCCTAGATAGCATAGCCAGATCCACCAACAGGCCAACCTGCAAGGTAATTGGAGAGAATAAGCGTGCGTGTTCTTGGGCCAAATTCAAATCCCCTTCCTTAAGTGTGCTAATCGGTGACTGGCTCCATGTGACAAAAAATTCCGTTGTCTGGGCTTAAAAACCCTGCTTGCAGCTTAGAGTCCAGACTCAGAACAGTTTCTTTTTGTTGTTTCCATAAACCTGAACTTCCAGAGTATGTAAGGACTTAATCCCAATCCCACTGAAATCGATGACTCTTTCTGTTGGTTTTCAATGGCAAAGCAACAGGCCCAGAAAGAGTGCTTGCTTTTTTTAAATATATAGAAAGTGTTCAAGCATACAGTAACTTACTTGTGTCAATGCTAAGTAGTCAGAACACTGCAAGTACCCTTACTGAGCTACCTCTACATACTGAATTTCTGACTTTCAGTACATCCAACAACTTGCTTAGATTCCACTGAACACATCCTTTGTTCTTTGTTAATTTTTTTCTACATTTAAGAATATTTCAAACTGGTTTAACATGGAATTTTGTTAGAGCCTTTACAAAATGCTTGTTGATTGCTTGGGGCAGCCTAAACATTGTGTATGAATGTCGGAGGTGTTGGTCTAAAGGGAATATAAAGCAAAACTGAAATACATATTTTAAATCCATACTTAATGAAACTTAATTATGCATATCAATTCTGTTATGTTTATAGACTGTTGTTTGTTTTATGACTTGTTATTATGCCTGTATGTCTTTAATAAACAGAATGGGTTTGAATTTAATTTTGTTAATAGGAAAACAAGATAAAATTACTTATCCTCTAGGCCAACTTTTTACCTCTGTTACCTATGTTTTGTTCTTCTGTGGGTAAGCTTTTAAACTGTTTGCTTGTTCTTTAAAAAAAAAAAAATCTGTGAACTGTACAGAAATATTTTTATGAACTAAACTTGGGGAAAGAAAGTCCTCAGAATACGGAAAATGATCATCAACTGAAAATTAATTCATTGAACTCCACCAGTTTTTCAGTAGAGGGTTAGAACAGTTCTGAATCTTTTCAACTTCTTGGCTTTAAATTTAACTGGGAGAGATCTGGTATTGAACATAATCAGGCAAAACTGATGACAAACAAGAACTGTGCCCATACTAAAATATAAGTATTTTCTTGATCATCAACACTTACCTTCTGCATATCTATAATCCCATCTAATGATAGCAGATAGCAGAAAAAAATGCCCAAACAATAAAAGAGCACTTCAGAGGTCACAGGGGATCTTAGAACTTTGTGTTGAATTACTCAAACTTTTTATTTCCCTTTTTGTGCACTAAATTGAGAAGCTTTTGATGACCCCAGTAGTAGGTCCAAGATAAATAATTTTTTATGTAGTTAAAATCAAAATTGTGGTTGTGTTTTTTCTTATAGATCCTTTAGTTAGCGCAGATTGGTTATATGACAGAAAAGGCGATCTCAGCAGAAGCTGCGCAGTTGTGCTTGTTCACAGAGCAAAAGGAGAGTAATCCAGCAGCTTGGTTTTACGGAAGTAGTCCCCTACATTATTCTGGCAGTCAGGGAAAGGAGCTGTTAGTTTTATTTGTGTATGGTTTTCTGTGGAAATATCTTGACAGCAGCAGGTTAGAAGGCAAGATGAAATATTGTCTGTCTGCAAGCACATTTATTTATGTGCAAGTGCATATGTGCATAAGAGATGAGCAGTTATATATGTAGAAATCACTAGAAAGGACCAAGTCCCTGGTATACATTTTTTTGCAAGACTGCATATGGAGAAAGAGCTACTTTTTTGATGTTATTCTGACATTAAAAATGAAATTTCAGATACTGAATTGTGTTTCGTATTGAATCGTAATCTCATACAGAACCTTTACAGCAGATGATCGCAGCATTGTATTAGTAAACTGTAGACTATTTTGCACTTAAATAGATGCTGATGCATTTGGGAATTACAACACAGTAAAGGGCTAAATCATAGTTTCTCCATTTTGTTATAATCCAAATGCATTTATATTACTATTATTATAAAGTGCCAGAAACACATACAGTCCCTCGCAAACACGTTAATAGACAAGGGACTAAATTCTGCCCTTGGTTACACCTGCACATCTCCAGTGAAAGGGCTGTTCAGCTGCAGAGTGGTCTCCCTAGGGAAGCTGTTTGAAAAGCCCTGACATTGTTCTAACAAAGCCCGGTGATAATGTAGCACATGACGAGAGTAAATGAAGAGTATTTTACTTTAGATTTGATGGCCTGCCCTTTCCAGCATCTAACAAACCGCATCTCTTTTGTCCCTATTTCATATATCAGCATCATATCAGAACAACGTCAGAAGAGGGAGGTTGTCTCCTCTTTGCCATTTTCTTGCTTAAACCACATTATCACTTGTGATCATTAAACTGTGACTTCTTTGAGGAGGCATTTTGAATTAAATTCTTCAAAGTTTATGTGTACAATTCCTGTAAAATGCTCTTTCAACAGAGAACACCCTGCAGGATGGTAAGTAATCTTCTGGAGTGGCATGGACAAGGACTGTCCAGTGGCTTCAGGAGTGCAGGACCAGAGAAAGCAATGCCAGGAAATGCAGGTGCGAGGCATTGCTACAGGCAGGTCTGCCTCATGCTGGCATCTAGAGCTGTAGCAGAGGTCATGAAAGCAGCTTCTGAATTGTTCTCTTGCCAGAAAAGTGGAGAGTGAGATCTTCAGTGAGAAGTGAAATTAAATTTGTTGGTGATTAAAAGGACAAGAGAAATGTGTTGGAAGCAATTGGTGCCAATGAGGCCTCTCGGCTGCTCCCCTAAGCAAATTGCAGTCTCGGTGGAATATCCGCTTCTCAGTCCATCAAATTGCAGTAATCAAGTCTGGAGCTGATGGGAGCATGAGTCACCACTTAATTTTCTCATCAGCGGAGGCCAAGTTTTCAAAATATTTTTAGATGCATTTCCACAGAGATTTCTGCCAGCCAGTGACCTACAGAGTGACAAGAAAATGAGCAATAGCTGCTGTTGGATCATGCTCTGCTCCCTGCCACCTACCCTGCTGACTGCAGTTTTGGGCAGAGAGGGCAGGTAGATTGACGGCCTTTGGCACTGTTGGGCACAAAAGAGCCCCACTGAGTTGATCCTAACACCTGCATTTGTTGAGTAATAAAATAACCTGTTAATTCTTAGGCTATCTGGTAGGTTCAAATCAACCCTGACTCTGCATTGCTGGCCCAGACCAGAAGCAGGCGTGAGATTAGAAATTGATTGTGATCCCTGCTCAGAGAGACAGCCGATGCCCAACAGCTGCAGCACACAGAAGAGGCCGTGCATCTCCTAAGGATCCCGTGCTGGTGCATATTGTCCGCTCTTTACCTGTGTTCAGAGTTGCCACCTGGCACAACCATTTTTCACCCAGTGAAGAAGAAGAAGAAAAAAAAGCCTCTTTGGATGCCATCCTCTGTGGGTGGGCTCCATCTAGTAAAATTGTAACAGAATCAAAGGCTTGCAGACGTTAGCATGCTGATGTTAGTTCATCTCTGTAAGAGAAAACTTGCTATTTATGGTCAGTTTTCTTATGAAACGGTTCCAAATTCTAAGGGAAATCAGCTCTCTTAAGAGGGAAGAAAATGGGCTGCCTTGAAGGAAAGACGATTTCATTGATAGGATTTAAAAAATTATGGAGGTCATGTGAGAACTGGCCTTTTGCCAGAATTGCAGAAAATAAAATTTCAGAGTCCTGTGACAATAATTGGGTATGAAATTCTATTGACAAAAGCTTTTGCAATTCTGTGCTCCCTCCATTGTGACTGCAGTCCTTGCCCATCAGTGTCCTTTGTCTGCTGCGCAGCCCATACCCAAGATGTTACAAAATTCTCTTTTATTTCCTGGTGCCTTCCCCATGTAGTTTTGCCACTTGTGGTCAACAGTGTTTGATGAAGTGATAAAATGTCTTTTTTCCCTATCTTCAACCTAAATTCTCCCCTTCCCCCCCCCTTTTTTTTTAACCTTCTCCCAGTTAGCTGTCCTTAACTGAACCTGTTGGTGTCATCACCAAGACGATGCTCTCACCTGCTTGGAGAGCATCTCTGAGAAGATGCTCACTTCTTAGAGACCCCATGCCGTAGCAGCATGACAGGATAACGGTGACTGAGAAACCAGGGCAGCTTTCCAAGATGCTGCTCAGGGAAGCTGAAGTCAGCTTTTTGTGCTGACACTGTTCCAACTTTACCCATGCAAATTATGGTTCTCATGTTCTTCGTTAGGACTCGCAGCTCCCCTGGATGGAAACACCCGCATGCACGCAGGCCTGCAGCTCACTGCTGTGTCCATTATAGTCACTGTTGGTCCTTTGGGCAATCCTGTATTACTGTGTGATACGTTTTGCTAAGTTCTTCAGCAAATTCTCGCTTGTTCTGTTTCATAATGTTGCTTTAAATTAGAGAAATTTCAGGAGAACCTCAATATTTTTCTTTATAAAAATGACAAAAGATCTTTTTTTCAGTGAAATATTTCAGATCACTGTCTGAAAAATTAACTAATTTCCAAACAGTGGCTCAGGACTAAAAAACATGCAGGTACGGTATTTGGCTCACGCATTCGCTCTGCACCTTCCCCAAACGTACGCACAGCCTTTCAGGTACCTCCCAGCGAGTTGCCTGAACCCCCTTTAGAAAACCACTACAACATCTGTTTAGGTCCAATTCCCTGATAAATAAAATACATCCCAGAGGCATAATAGTGTACTAAAAATAAGAGTATGACACAATTTCAGCCAGCTAATATGATAACTCTATTTGATGCAGCTCACGGAGTGTTAATGCGGGAAGCCTGTATCTTTTCAGCTCGGCTGTCTGCAATCGTCGCGCACAGATCTCTCCGCAAGCCAGAGCCAAATCCCAGCCGCGTGAGCAGCAGCATGGGAGCGGTGCTCCCCCAGGGTGCCGGGGGTTTTGCCACCCTGTGCTCACTAACTCGCCTCTTTCTGCCCCTCTGAATGTAAAAACATAGCGGAGTTGTGACACGTGAGATTTTGTGTGAGTCAGGGGAACAGCATAAAAGCGCTGCAGTCTGTGGAGCCTGACTTCTGTCATGTTTCTGATCAGGTCACACGTATTTGTTACACTTAGCACTAACGTGTAACCTCTCTGGTTATAAAGGGCATAAAGAGCTGTATATAGCTATACTATCACATGGCAATGTTCCCAAATGACCTCATTCAAAGTATCTATTGGGACGTTGTTTAAAAACCAAGAAAACTCAGATCTTGCTGGTATCAGGTTTTTGGAAGATTTTTAGCTAGTTTTTGGGGTTTTTTGGGTTTTCTTTTTTAAAGTAAGGTGCATATTACATGTAGCAAAACTGCTCTCAGTGTGTAACGGGATGTATATATATACATACTTATATTAAACCATTACCTTGTATAATATTTTACATGAGAATGTATTTTGCTTGTCTAGCTCTTTACTTTCAACAGCAAACTCTCACTGCTAATTCATCCCATTTGAATTTTTAGCTTTGGTACATACACAAATATGCTCCAGTGTATTGCAAGCAGCAGCTTTCTATGTTTAAACAATAAATTTAGTGAGAAATTTCAATATTTTTCAATACTAGTGAAAATAAAACAAAATTTAGTCTGTTAAGATGGCATAGTGGTATTCTTTGAATAGCTGCTGCTTGGAAGGTGCTTGAAATTTTTTTCAGAAGCCCCAGTTCAGGAGTTTATGTCTTAGCAACAAAATGTTTGCTCTGAACAATCCCAGCAGCACAATACATTAGCAGAAGGAAAAGAGTATTTATAGCCAATAATTCAGCTGTTACAAATTATGACTGTAAAGAAAGAGAAAAGCGTTCCTTTTTAAAACTCGCTGCCAGATTCTGGTTTCAATGATGCTGAGTAAGGTAAGTAATGTTCTTTTGATTAACAGTCAAGCCTTGAGTGGTTTTCGTTTAAAGAAGACTTTATTAAGCTTTTTTTTCTCAAATTCATCTTTTTTGTTCTGTTTTGAACGCAATTCCGTCTGAAGAAAACTCTCGATGACTTTTTAGCCTACATTAAATTCCCACTGACAAACAGATGAGAATTATTATTAATTTGCTGCAGAAAGAACTATTAGGCTTTGCCAAATAAATCATGCGGATCACCAAGTGTGCTGTTCATCTCTCCTGCATATTATTGCTTTAAAGTCATGATAGTTGTCCTTTAAAAACCAAAAGTCAAATCAGTCCTTTAATGTGAAGTGAAAAATTTGGACTGATGGTTGTTTCGGGCCTTATTTTTTTTTGTTTGTTTGCAGTTCAGGAAATGACAGAGCTGGTGAGCGTGGATTCTTAGCTTCTAGGAATCTATTAATTTGTTCCTTCAACTCGTTTCGTTGCGTCTGCATCTTTTGCCTAAATGGGAATTTTGCAACTCGACCACAGCTGGAGACTGGCAGTAACTGGTGTGTATTGGTGAACGGTTCAGCTCTTTCCCTGCCCGGTATTACGGACTGCCGTAAGTCTTCTGCGAAGCCAGAAGCCGCCAGCGAAGTTGAGCTGCTGCACGTCGCCTCTGTCTGTCTGTGTCTGTCCCTCGCCGTCCTGGCCCCGTCCCAGATCCAGCGGCTCCCTCGGAGCAACAGCTCCAGCCGGGCTGCGGGCGTTCACCGCGGCCCGCTGGGTTACTTGAGCAAGCCAAGCCTCCGCGCTTCTTCCCGGCGACTTTCCAGGGGCTCCGCGGCGGCCCTTGGCGCACGGACGCCTGACGCGGGGCCCTGCCCGGCGGGAGCCGGCTCGCACCTGCCCTGCTGGGCCCCGGGCGGCTTCGTGCCCGCCGCTGCCTCTCTTCTCAGAAGATGGCGGCGCCCGGAGGAACCGCCGCCCCCGGCCCCGCCGCAGGGGTGGCCGGCTCC